>MJUU01042278.1:54356-71420 GCA_002080025.1 Modiolus philippinarum
TGTTATAATTATATTCTGCTTCATATTGAAATCCAAGTACCTGGTTGGTTTGGAGAACTGCCGATCATTGCTGTCACTGTGTTTTATCATGCCAGTGAAACTGCACCAGCACGTGAGGTCTTGACATTGGCAAATGTAAACAATGGCGGCGGAGTAATATAGACAAGGGAGTTGTGCATTATCCACAATTTTCACTAGATTATCCTGCATGAACACTTGAAATCCATTTAGAGAATCTTAATATAAGTATTGGACACAATATTTTGTAGTTTTATTACCGTGTAGAAGCTTTGACAGTAGCACAGCGCGCTTCGTTCAATATATGCTTCGGCACGCTTTTACACTCCAACGAAACTACAATTCATTGCATTCAATTCTTAAGTAATATTTGCATTCCTATTCTTTTATTGCTTTAGCTGGAAAATTTGACATCCGATAGCTATAAACAAAAGTTGCAATATGCATCTTTCATTATGTTGCTATCAAAGAAATAATTACCAATATGAAATTTATTATTATGAAAAAAACATTTTTGAATGAAGAGAAAACAAAAAACGTATATTCTCCGAACAAAATATTTGAGTTCGGCACAAAATTACACACTTTATAAAATCAAAATAAGATCTGAATATCTACAACGTGACAGAAAAACAAATGTCATAAGAAAAACGTATAACACGTAGACAACTACAGCCAATCATAATGCGTGTAATACATCATCTTCAAACAATCGTAATATCTGCATTAAAATATTTTCATTTGTATATAACATATTAGATCAGAATATGATGTATGAAGAATATGTGTAACAACATTGCCATATAACTAGATATGTATTTAGTTCTAACAGTTTGGCTTCTTTTACTACCGTGGACTTCAGGATTTATTACTCCTACCGCAGACAGAGAACCAGGTAATATACATTGAAATGTATTTAGTTCTAACGGTTTGGCCTCTTCTCCTACCGTGGACTTCAGGATTTATTACTCTTACTGGAGACAAAGAGCCCGGTAATATACTCTGAAATGTATTTAGGTCTAACGGTTTGGCTTCTTTAACTACCATGGACGTCAGGATTTATTACTCCTACTGAAGAAAAGCAAGGTAATATACCCTGAAATGTATTTAGTTCTAACAGTTTGGCTCTTCTCCTACCATGGACGTCAGGATTCATTACTCCTACTGGAGACAAAGAACCAGGTAATATACTCTGAAATGTATTTAGTTCTAACAGTTTGGCTTTTCTCCTACCATGGACGTCAGGATTTATTATTCCTACTGAAGACTAAGAACCAGGTAATATACTCTGAAATGTATTTAGTTCTAACAGTTTGGCTTTTCTCCTACCACGGACGTCAGGATTTATTATTTCTACTGAAGACTAAGAACCAGGTAATATACTCTGAAATGTATTTAGTTCTAACAGTTTGGCAGTTTAGAAAATCCGAATAACAGTACTGACGAAAGGTATTTGTTTTAAGTAAAAATAAATGGAAAATTTGTTGTAATCATGGAAGTATTAACTTCATTTAACAGAATTGCCTGAAAAATCTTTTTGTGAAACATAAGGAAGAAACAAGTGTATATGTGCATGTTTGAGTGTTGTTAATTCTAGAACAAAGCATCGGTGAGATATATTCCTAAAAATCCCTTGCAATATGAATCTTCCACTATTGCCAGGTTTTCCTTGCAAATGTTCTAGTTAATTATTCTTTCTATATCCCTTTGAAGAAATGTATAGTGTTGCAATAACTTTTTTCATAAATTTTACGTGAAATCACAATTGAAAAGAAAGATTTTTTATATAGAACTAATATTATATTTTTAAAGAATGACTTTAACAAGTATTTTTTCTAAAGATATTGCTTCATCATATCCTTTCAAGGGAATTTAATATGTTTCGATAAACAAGTTAAATTATTCACATCATAAACAACGTTTCAAAGCAAGGTTTTGCGTTTTTATTCGAACTTTCAAAATAAAAAGAGCAATTAAGTTTTATCTCATGTGTACACTTTGTTCAATTACTATTATCTAAATTTATGTTAATTCTAAAACCGAAGGATTAACTCCCTCCATCGTAGTTTTGTCCTTACCTGTATTTGATATTACTGATTATTCGGATTTCGTTTGGTTTTATGGATTTTATATATTTTTTGAAATTATGGATTTCCTTTGTTTGGGTTCTAGTGCTGCTGATGAGGAATAAATTTCCGAAATGGCCATACAGCTCATTGAAATTAATGCAGTTGGAGTTAACATATGTGTTATGGTCTCATGTTCATTTACTCCATATCCTTTCGTAAAATATTTAATACAGGAGTTTGTCTTTTATTGCAGTGTGGAGTTGGTAAAACAATTCCCCGTGGTAGAGATGTATGCTCTTTATTTTTCTTAGATATGGTGTACTTGTACATGATATAATATCTCATGTGTACACTTTGTTCAATTACTATTATCTAAATTTATGTTAATTCTAAAACCGAAGGATTAACTCGCTCCATCGTAGTTTTGCCCTTACCTGTATTTGATATTACTGATTATTCGGATTTCGTTTGGTTTTATGGATTTTATATATTTTTTGAAATTATGGATTTCCTTTGTTTGGGTTCTTGTGCTGCTGATGACGAATAAATTTCCGAAATGGCCATGCAGCTCATTGAAATTAATGCAGTTGGAGTTAGCATATGTGTTATGGTCTCATGTTCATTTACTCCATATCCTTTCGTAAAATATTTAATACAGGAGTTCGTTTTTATTGCAGTGTGGAGTTGGTAAAACAATTCCCCGTGATAGAGATGTATGCTCTTAATTTTTCTTAGATATGGTGTACTTGTACATGAGATAATATCTCATGTGTACACTTTGTTCAATTACTATTATCTAAATTTATGTTAATTCTAAAACCGAAGGATTAACTCCCTCCATCGTAGTTTTGTCCTTACCTGTATTTGATATTACTGATTATTCGGATTTCGTTTGGTTTTATGGATTTTATATATTTTTTTAAATTATGGATTTCCTTTGTTTGGGTTCTAGTGCTGCTGATGAGGAATAAATTTCCGAAATGGCCATACAGCTCATTGAAATTAATGCGGTTGGAGTTAACATATGTGTTATGGTATCATGTTCATTTACTCCATATCCTTTCGTAAAATATTATAAATATTGAAGATCATCATATACTCAAAGGAGTTGTAAATGTTGCGATAAGCAAATGAAATAAATCTTTACATAACTGATGTTTAAAAATTAAGATGTTTAGTTTATCCCTTCGAAGAATATAATAAAAAAGATAACAGGAAACACCTACAATGGCCGAAAAACACAGCCACATGCCACAAAGTAAATAGGAACTGCACAAGAAAAAACCCACAATAAAAATACTAAAGACAAACGTAAACAACGATAGGAACCCGGGACAGCCGGACTTGGAACCGGCACCAGCAAAAGCCAGTGGTAGGGTTAATCCGGTTTATGGGTACCCAAACCTCCCCTTTCTCTGTCCCATTTCCCTGTAGTATAATAAACATATGAATAAAACCCATACAGGTAGACTACTAACTCCACAATCTTGAAAAGAAAAATGAGGGAACAAAACGTAATTTTGAAAGATGGGTCAAGGATTGCTCGCAGCTAAACTGCCGGCTAGCTGAAGGAGCCTAGTCTGCTGGTAAAACATTGTCGCACTGTGGAAGAAAAATCAAATTCAAAACTCCCAATGGGTTTAGTAAAGAATCATCATGTATTTCAGTAGACATCCTGAATATCCCGTCGATATCCCCTATTGCGTAAAGAATGTAAGTTACGTCCCAGTTTTTTCTGGATTTTGAATCAGTTTTTGGCATTTTTTAACAAAATTTGCGTAAAATCGATGATGGAAAATGCCCTTAGTAATATGCTGTTTGCGAGTGACATTACATTTAGAAATCAAATGTTCATATCTTCGATAAAACTTTTTAAATTTATTCAACACTTTATGAAATCTGTAACTTTGCTGCAAAAGTTTTGAAGTGATAGTAAGGTTACGTTCACTGAAGTCGTCAAGAGTGGAACAAACGCTTGTGAATCGTACCAGTTGAGAAATATAAACTCCGTAGGATGGGGCTAGATGAACGTCACCGTCAAGAAAAGGGAAATTAGTAATACTGAAATCAAAATCATCCCTTTTATCGTAAATTTCAGTTTTTATTTTACCAGAGTCAACGATGATAGTTAGATCCTGAAAAGGGCAATTTTTAGAATCATTATTAGCTTTATTAAGTTTCAGTTGTTGTGGGTAAATGATGTCGGCATAATCTAAAAACCGGGGATTGTCAATAGTAAGGATATCGTCAATATACCTGTTATCATTGAAAATCACTGTTTTATATGGTCCCATTTTGTATTTTTTTCATGAAGCCACGTTCGTAGCAGAAAAGAAAAAGATCTGCAATAAGAGGTGCACAATTTGTACCCATGGGAATTCCAATGACCTGTTGATAAACAATGTTGCCAAAACGAACAAAGTGTTGTCAAACAAGATTAAGTGATTTAATCGTATCATAACACGTCCAGGAGGAATGATTGTTGTAAACAACGGCAGTAGAATACCGAAGGAACAAAGGGGNCGAGAACACAGAAAACAATGACGTTAGACACAAAAACAATGACGCTAGACAGACACAAAGCACAGAACCAGAAACCACAACATTCAGAACAAAGGCACTCACAGTGAGAACTCCAGTGAAACTGAGAGTGACATCAGGTGCTCCGGAAGGGTAAGCATGTCCTGCTCTGTTAACAGCACCCGTCACACTGTGAGTGATTCAATCCGGGAAAATGTCAAAGTCGGTAGTCAAATCCGGGAAGACGTGAATCTAGCTGAAAAGTAATATTATAAAAGAATCCTTGCTTTTTGTTACAACAAATAAACTGCAGTCCAGAAAATTTAAAAGACCATTTAATCAATTGTACTAATTTAGATTTAATCAAATTATGTGGAAGCGTTGTATAAATTGTAGAAAAATCATAATTGTCGATATATGAAACTGGTTTTTGTACTGATTGCAATTTATCTAAAACTTCAACAAAGTTTTTTGTTCTCCAAAAGTAATTGACACCAGAGTTTTGATAAGTTTTTTTCACAATATTTTATAATTAACTCCTTTATACAAGAATGTGCACCGGTTAAATGAATAGACAGGTTAGTAGTAGAACAATTACTCGATGCCGAAATAAAACGATGCTTGTGGGGGTTTGTGTGGAGCTTAGGAATCCAGTACATTGTAGGCAAGGTGTTATCTTTAGGTGGAACTTTGAGCATTTCTGTTTCCTTGTAATGTTGTCTGGTGAGAGTATATTCATCACAATTGGTGCGTTTGAAAGTATTAGACTTGGCCAATCGTTTTGTTGGACATCGATATAGTATTTCTTTCAAATGATTGAAGCGTTGTTAGAAGCTTTGTCAACAGGTACAAACATATATTTTTCGCCAAGATCTCTCAATTTAGACTTAATTCTTTTAACAGACAACTTAATATGTGGCTCATCATAATTATCTTGATAAAAATTAATTCTGTTGCTGACTTTGGTAATAATTTTATCTTTGAACAAATTCAGTGCGTGTTTGTTTCCACTTTCCCGTTTGCACCATTTCATACAGTACTTAGTAACTTCGTCTTTAATGATTTCAAAACAAGCTTGCCAGTTAATTTTGGAAGGTGGGCGATATTTAGTCCCTTTTGAACTTCCTTATCTTCAATGATGTTAAAGTTCCCCATTAATATATGTCCGCAAGGGTCATAGCGGTATGGTGACATAGAACAATCTCAGCTGCTGGTGTAGTTCTTGTCAAAATCAGCATCACAGGTGATCGAAAAGTAATTGAAAATAATACTTCTAGTAGGTTGTTTGTAAGAAAAAGAAATGATAGCCATATCCTGGTTGTCAAAATATGCGGGTATAAGTTTTTGAATGTCAGGGTCCAGAAAAATGCTTTTGTCGGGCAAAGGATGACAGTGATTGTAAGAGCACTTTGCCAGTTTAATTGATGTTTGTTGACAATCCCGCACCCATGACCAAGAAAGACATGGATGTAGCGTTGCTCGACAATTAGCAAAGAATTCCGCTTAAACCGGTGCTAGGGGATGCTTGAACTTCCTATGAGTTATGAGCAAAGCTCATTGTTGAAGGCCTCATGGTGACTTCAAGATGAAGAACAACAATAAAAGCGTTGTTCCTTTGCTTGTTTTTTACCATGTATTTGTAGAGACTTTGTCTCATGTGAATTTACTCCATATACTTTTATTCGCCATTTACGACTGGAGTTTGTCTCTCCTGCAGTGTGGAGTCCGTAAAACGATTCCCCGTGCGAGAGATGTATGATCTCTATATTTTTCAGTTATGGTGTACTTGTGCGTGAGAGAATTTCTCATATGGATATACTATTGATACTTTCAAATTTTGGCAATTATTTTTGTAATTTTCGAAATGTAATCCAGACCACAAAAGCACTAGTGTCTTAAGCTAGTGGACAACTACAACATATAGACAATCACAGGGCACTCATCAAGTCGAATGTAAGAAAACTAAGCGTTATAAAATAGTGAGATGTGGGCACTTAAAACATGTTTAATTGATGTTTGTTGACAATTCCGCCCCCATGACCAAGAAAGACATGGATGTAGCGTTGCTCGACAATTAGCAAAGAATTCCGCTTAAACCGGTGCTAGGGGCCATCTTGAACTTACTATGAGGTATGAGCAAAGCTCATTGTTGAAGGCCTCATGGTGACTTCAAGATGAAGAACAACAATAAAAGCGTTGTTCCTTTGTTTGTTTTTCACCATGTATTTGTAGAGACTTTGTCTCGTGTGCATTAACTCCATATCCTTTTATTCACTATTCCAATATCAATCAAATCAATTCTTTTATTAATATATTTAATTTTCAAAAAAATGTTTAACATGTTCATCGGCTTTGTCGATTCTCGGAAAAAACGATTATAGAAGAACTCATCATTATTTTTTGAGCATTCATAGAGCGGACTATTAACAGACATAGTATCACATTCAAAAGAGACTTTGTAAAGTTGTGTAACAGGAATTGAACAAAGTTTGGTTTTTGAAAACAGTATATAGATCTTTAACATTAACAAGGGTTTTACGTTCGACCATTTGAATGAAGTTAGACTTTATATAAGTTCTTGTTCCTACGTTAACTTATATAACCTTTATATACTTGAATGACTTTTGTTATATTTCTGTGAATTTATTATAACTAAGGGCTTGATATGAGAAGCAATGGTTAAATGAATGGGGTATAAAGCACGGTTCTCCTCTCATACCAGCCAGATATTTATGTGTAAGTGAGAATGTTAAGTAGGAAGTTGAAAGTGTGTGCTTTTTCTTTCTTTTGTGTGTGTTTGTGTGTGTGATATTTCCCTATAAAATGTTTGCCATTTCTTCTTTTCCTCTACATTATTTATTATATCATATCAGTCTCGAATTGTTAAAACATCCGTAACTATGGCGTGAAAATATATTTATATTTACTTAAAGTTAAAGATGTTTAACATATTGTTATAAATCTATCAATCAATCATTGTCTTGTGTATATAACATTGATATTTAAAATAAAGATTATATAACCCCAATTATGTTTTTAACACTTAAAAAAAGTTTTCCTTCTTGTTCAAATATTTAAAATTGGTGGTTTATCAAAAATATTCTTATACTTTTATAAAAAGACAGAAAAAACAAAATTATTGATAGAAAATAAGAAATAAATATGCATATTGTTAACACAAAATTGAAGTTCTTTCCTTTGATTCTTGGCTTGGTTTCTTTATCACTTTGGAATCACATTGAATTAATCACTTTGTACATATGTTATGGCTTTTGTGTTAAACTGCATTTAAATTTGGACTTAACTCTAACATTTCTTCTGTGTGTTTTGTAATCTTCAAGTTCATACTGTTTGATAGCTTTCTTCGTCTGAAAGTTTTTATTGTTAGCAGTTGTGGATTTTTTTCTCTATCTAAATCGTTGTCATTACCTCAATTTCTTGAATATATCTTGAAGATATTTAAAATTCTCCATATCTTCTTAATACCCATGGATCGCACCTTTGTCTTACTATTCCTATTTGCTCCATCTATGCAAACTATAACCCTCCTACTATCCTTCTGTGCTTCATTTTCCACCATTTTGCTTCCAATATTCGTTCCGTCTCAAGAATATTTTTGTACCGTCCCTCTCGTCTCCAGCATTCATTTTTGTTAACGGGTATGTTGTTCTGTGAAAAGAAAAGGACGAGGCTTTGTAAATGTAAATTCATTCTGGGTGTTAATCTTCCAGATTACGTTTCTTAAGAGGAATACATACAAATGCATCGGATGCAATTTTCTATGGTATCTTTATTATGGATAAATGCCCTAGGACAGTTATGTATTCCGAAATGAGTATCTGTGACGAAAAAAATATTGTTACAGTTTTGCATGTTTGTTGTATATCCTTTGACCCCACAACTTGAGAAAATATGATTTCTCTGGTGTCCAATTATATTTTTGTTCAGGGAAAACAAGACATAGACTAGTGTTATACAGCTAAGCTGTTCTTTCGAGACTTGGTCCAGATAAAGACAAAATAACAATCGATTAGTGAAGAAAAGATAACCGGAAACGCTTACAATTACAATCACATGCCATAATCTACCAGGGAACTGCACACGAAAAAACATTTAAATGACAAAAGACAAACATAGACAACGATAAGAACTCGGAATAGCAGGCACCGACAAAGGGTAGGGTTAAACCGGTTAATGGGCACCCAAAAACTCCACTTTCGCCATCATGTTTCCCTATAGTAAAATAAACATACAAATAAAACCCAATACAGTTAGACTACTACCTCCAAGACAACAATACTGAAAAGGAAAGAACAAGACAAAACGTAATTTAGAAAGATGGGCCAAGAAATACTTGCTGCTAAACAACCTAGTCTGCTTGTAAAAACCTTTCGCATTACGGAATGAAAATCAAATTAAAACATCCCGAAGGTTTTGTCAGGAATCATCATAAATTTCAATAGACATCGGCAGTATCAGTGAGAGGCCAGGATTGTTATTTTGGCAACAAATCAAGTGATTTTTCGAAGTCTAAGTAACCTAATGTAACGTGTTGTAGTTGCCAAAGTACATGTATTACAAGATCTGCATTCTGATTTGTTAAGTACATGCAATTTTGTGTTTTATTATTGAAACTTATTTATGCAGAATCTAAATTCACAGTAACTTCGGTATTTTGTTATTGATTACCACTGGGGCGATGCCTCAGCTTGCGGACTGTTAGTCCTCGAGGTTATTCACCAACCCAGTAACCAGTACTTCGGTGCTAGCCCAGAGACCAATTTCATTTGGAAACTTGCTATATCTAATTTTAAGTAGAAATTTTGCTAATAGTGAAGGAGTATCTCCCTCTTGCACGCTCTGTCCTTAGCTGTTTTTGGCTTTTCTATTTAGATCCTATTGCTGATTTGTTCTCTTACAGGTTTTAGGCACGTTTCGGTTTTTGGATTTCCATATGTTTTGATTTGATCTGCACTGAAGTGACATAGGTTGTCAAAATGGACATATGCAACATTTCAATTCTCAGTAACTTCAGTATTTTGTTATTTATCTAAAGTGTTTGTCAATTTACACCCATTTACTACTATATTGGATAGATTCTTTAATGTTTAAAATGTCACGGACATTTATGTCAAATTCAATTATTTGTGTTCTTTCATTTCTGATTCGTCTTTTAAATATTATTAATAAGATAAGTTCTTAAAGTTGAATTACAATTTTTTCCTTAATTAGATAATTTTCTGGTTTAAAAACAATTACTGTATGTTTTTAATTCTAATCTTATTTTTTAACATGATAATTCATATAAAATGGGTTGTCAAATGTCGATATGTGCGATTGGACGAAAAACTATGATTTTAAATAATTGAATGTTATAGTTTAAAAGCTTCTGCTGTTTCCACAGAGCTCACAACATGATAATTTTTTTTTCAAGAACAAGTAAACCATTAATGAAAAATAGCAAAAATCTCTAGAATGGGTCTCCACATTTTAGGAGGGATCAATTCCGGTCTTAAATCAACGTCTCTACAAATATATAGCTTTGAATGGGTCATTATTCTGCGAGTTTTTCTAAGTTTCCGATTTCATTGATTATAAGCTTGATAAATTGACTTCATCCCTTGTTCAGACCATTGGGAAATGAATAAAAACAATCGAATTTTTATATAATCATTTCTTTGGTATCCTTTCTGTTGTAGTGTGTCCTGGTGTGAAATGTTTAAATGGAGGAACACTTGATAACAACACCTGTGTTTGCCAATGCAAAGTCCCTTACAATGGATTCAAATGTAAAGGTATGATATAAACACTGTTATTCAGGTTTTATATTTGAAAGTACAAAATTTGCAGCCAGAAAGCAGCGAAAAAACAAATACAAATACAATGGAAAAATCGAATAATAAACTTCGACAGAAAAGTTAAAAAAATGTAATATGAGTGTATGGGTTTTAGCTTTCGAAAATATCAAATCATTTGGTAGTACGGTTGAGATCCTAAATGATTTTTATAACATATAAGGCATTGATTATATTTCAATAAATTAAGTTTTATACCAGTTGTCGATTCTATCTGGACTTGTTATTCATAATTTGTACTTTGGTCCTTGCTCATCATCTGATCGTAACCTACACGTATAGACTTTAGACGTCATATTCGAAAAGCAGCGATCCAGACAATTCCTTTAACTTCAGTTTTCGTTATAGAGATGATGTTCTTTCATTTAACAGCTATAGATTCAATTAACCTAAATGTTATACCCAAATGTACGAAAGCCGAGAAGGGACATCGTTTTGAAGAATTCAGAATTCTGAATACGGAATTCAAAATTCTGTTTTTAGAATTTGAAATGCAAATTTAAAGACTTTCTTGTTTTTTTGCCGCCTTTTCATAGGTATGGTGCAATTACACACTTAATCAAGTCTTTTTTAACCCTGAAGGGGGAATTACTGGGGAAAACATTAAGTATTTGATTAGATTGATAGATACAAATGTAATTTAAGTGAGCACAAAGCAAATAAAGTTATTGCGGTACTCAGGGGATATTGATTATAATCCTGTTTAGTAGTAATTAGGTGCGAGAAATTCACTTTTTTGTCCTAGAATTAAGCTGAAATTTCCAGTTATCCATGAACGTTTGAAGTTACTAATATTCAAAAAATAGCCGCTTTTCGAAAACTGTTTTTAAAGACGCAATACTTCTGCAAAAAAGAGAACACAATTGGGAAATTATGAATTACAGAACCGATTCAATAAATTTGTCCCCACAGTCACTGTGTAACGTGTACGTCTTTTGTCAGCTTTTGTGTGAAAGAAAACACACTGTCATCAAATATTGACGGAAACAGACAAATATTGTATACATTCATACAAAATGTAGGATTTTGTCATCTTTTTACAAAGGATCTGCCAGGTCTTGATACAGAAGCAAACGTTGAATCAGTCACAACGCCATTACATTTCATTGGTCAAAAAGGTCAGGTAGGGACACATTTATTAAATTGACCTATATTGTGTGAAAAACATTTGTTACATTTAGTTCATGATTTATATTAATCCAATGAATAACACTATATACAAATTCTCGACTAATTATGCTAGCGTTTTCAAAGAATAAAAAAGAAAATTACAAAAAAGTGTCCTCTACTATGCCCTTAAGACCTTAACTTGAACAATTATATATTAAAAAAAACAAACAAACAAACAAAAAAATAAATAAAACGACATTATTTGAAATGAAGACTCTTAGTTTATTTTTTATATTGTGAAAGTAAAACGTTATTGAGAAATATGTGTGGACTGAACAGGGATATATTTCAGCCCCAAAAACTTGCATAGAGTAGCTAGTTTTCCAGGAAATTGGTGAAACGTTTGACAAAATTGGCATTAATAAAGTCTATTTACATTCTGTTCAAGCATGTCATATGATTATAACCAATAAAACGTATATTGATTAAAAAGGAGAGACTTGAGGGAGGCTTCTTACCGTGATCCATGAAAAATCCTTTCTTGGTGTATAGATTCGTGAAAGTGCGTGATACATGCATGCGTTTCTATATGTGAAAGCCAAAAATTAACCAACCGTTTAATAGTATAAATAATTTTACAGCAATTATAGTAAAAATAATTTTTACAAATTTAGTAGCGTAGTTACGTGGAAAGGGGACCCCAATTAACTACACATTTGATGCGAATTATCATTTAGTTGTTACTCCCCACAAGAAGCTATTAATCATGCTATTAATCAAGCTGTTAAAAAAACTGTAGGTTGAACTGTATCATCGACCTCTTGGCTGTTCCACTGTACATGTAGAAGTTTTATATTACGAAAATTATGCAAAATGTACACTTGTGTTTGGGGGAGGGGGTTTACTTATAATAAGTAGTGGACTTGCCGATCACCACGTTCAATGGTGCATTCCTTGATCGGTCATAATTGATTTTGTACTGATGTATTAAATCAGGGACATTTTACTTCATTTATTTGCAATTAACCCAAACAAACACACAAGCCGATTAAGACAGGACGGCATATGTAACACATTACCAAAGTAAATTGGGGAAAAACAGGATATAAAGAAGAATATTTTTTATAAAGAACCTTCACCACCCGGATTTCTTTTTTTTAACGCGATATTTAATTTAAATAGTTTAAAAAGTTTAGTGAACATAATATGCATTTCGAAAATTATACCAAGAAAGAATTAAATACACTCCTTGTGAATGAATACGGTAGAAGACGAGGATACATTCATAAAAAATCAGACTTAAGAAACACTATAGGCCAACTTCAAATCAATTAAATGATTATCATACTAGAAACAAAAGATGCGATTCCGATAAAATGATTATTATTATAACATTGTATAATGAAGTCAATATTGTTTTTTACGGTAGTCAGGACTTTTCAACAGTCGTATTCATTGTTAACTATGAAAATGATATCATCGATTCGCACTTGGCTGATATTGAGAAATATATATGCAAAAAAAGTAGAAAACGATTATGATTTTTGACAGTTTATGATTATTTAAAAAAAAAGAAATTATATTATCCCCGTTAACACTACAGAAGGTTGAAAATACAGGTTCTTTAGTCTATACATAAATATCCAATTCAACAAATCTCTGGAGGAAAGATTTTTATTTTCATATAACTTGATGTGTACTCTGTTTAAAGTTCTGTTTGAAAACTTTACCTACTTAGTCCCAGCTCACAGTAAAAAAGGAATGCAATGAAGCTAACTCACTTTTCATGACCACTTTCAAACTCTTTGAAAATGACAAAAACAATTAAGTGTTTTAAAAAAAATTAATTCATGTTATCCTTTCGAAGTAGTTTGATATGTTGCGAAACACGGTATTAGTTCAAACCACAGACTAAAAATTTTACTTTTCATACCTTTTAAATGCTAAAATTCATGAGGTTTTTGCTTCGCGAATTATAAAACTTCTTCAAAATGATATTATAATGTAAAATTTTCAAAACGCTGTATTGTTTTTGTCATTTTTAAAGACTGGGTTCAAACTGTTGCCTAAAAAAATAATTTTTCATACATATTTAATGCTAAATTTCATGATTTTTTTTCTCGATATATCAAACTCCTTCTAAACGATAAAATGAAATAGAACTTTCACAACATCTTACTATTTTTGTTATTTTTAAGAGATAGTTTAAACCACAGACTCTAGATTTTCCTTTTCATACCTTTTAATGCTAAAATTCATTATGTTTTATTTTTGCTTCGCGAATTATAAAACTCCTTCAACAGGATATTATGATGTAAAATTTGCAAAACACTGAATTGTTTTTGTGATTTTTTAAGACTAAGTTTAAACTGCTGATTTTTTCTTATAAACTGGACTGTATGAGGGCAGTAACATGCATATCGTATGTGTTGTGGTTTGCACGTTGAACCACAAAACGATCACCCAATCTTCAACAAGTCTCGCCCACCTATATCACTTACATGTTTACAACTGACACCACCAATTACGTGTTGTGTAATGCAGTTTGAGGAGTAGCACTCTTGCAATAGGGAGCAAACCTTGGAAAACTGCGGAGTTGTATTAATCTTTGAGAACTAACGAATTTGGTTGTGAATCATTTTTTGATAGCTTCGTTATCAAGGTGGTTTCTAAGAACAAACAGACCCAGTAATAAGTATTTCACAACCTCTTCTCCATAACCTCATGTCTGGTTTCTCAGGTAACTCAAGTCATAGCTCGATTCAAAACTTTGCTGGCATAGCTTTTCTTAACAAAAAAAAGTATTCAATTCTGTTACATAGAATCCAAAAGCAAATTATGTTACACGTCAGATGGTTAACTAAGAATGTTTTTCTATGTTTTTCTATGTCCTTACATTTATTTGATGGTTGCGGAACAGACATCCTTCATGTAATAATAATTAAAACATGTGTCAAAACCATAAGTCAAAACCTTCAAATTATTCTAAGTGGCCATTATCTACATCGACGTCAGTAGTTGATATCCCAGAAAATCGTAGCTTTTCGAAAACATGGTTTCGAAAAGCTACGATTTTCTGGGATATCAACTACTATCCAGGAGCATATAACAAAAATCATGTTTTCTATTTTTGTTTCTACAACGGTCAAAACTACCACTTCAAAAGTAAAAAAAGTAGAACATAACAAGAAACGTACTGACACGTTTTGTTAAAACAGTCAAGTATAAAGTAGGTTTTACTCACATTTTTTACGTCGCTTGCGGTTTAAGCATCTCATAAGTAAAACAAAAATCTTATAGGTTTTACTCTTTTTCCAACGCTCAAGACTCTTGTTTAACCTGTTTAAGACACTGCTTATAAACTCTATCATTTTTATATAAGAAAGAAAAATGATAATCCAGTAATAAAAAATGTTTAGAGGAACACAGTTCTGTGATAGATATGAGTATTGTAACTTTTTACTAGATACTCCCATAAGAACTCCACAAAAGGGAGAATCACAAGTCAAAACGGATTACAAATTTAGCATAAATGATAGGGCTTCGTTTTATGACTGGTACAATGGTTATTTTTTAATTAAGTTCAAAGTAGATAAACTAGCTGACGGAGCAGCACCAGATGATAACACAGTATCTGTTATTTCAGATGTAACAAATTTTCTTAGTCACATGGCAGACCACCAAAACGGAAAAACAGTTTACGACTGTAATAATTTATCTCTAGCAAATCACGTCAAATCATTGCTTACGTTTTCAGACGGATATGTGAGTAGTGTAGGCAAAAACAGCTTTATTTACCCGGATAATAATGCAAACGCTGTTGATGATAATACAGGGTTTAAGGCGAGAACAAAGTTGACTAATGCACGAGCGGAAGTAACGGCGGAAATATCATTAAATAGATTTTCTTTCTTTGCCTCGTTGGAAGAAAATCTTTTACCCCCAGCACAAATGGGAATAACCGTAGAAATAAACAACGACAATTAGTTATTATACAAGGCTGATGGCGCTGATAACGGTAGAGTTGTAATTACACATTTTGAACTTTGGATTCCTAGACTAAAATTAAATTCTGTTGGTATAAAGGGTGTGTTACAAAATTACATGAAACCAAGACGATGGACATATTTAAGAGAATCCATTCACACTAATACCTCGAGTCAATCTGTTGAAGGGTCGTTTCGTATTAAAACAGGAATAAAACACCCGAAACACGTAATTGTGTTTTTACAAAGAAACGGGAAGGATGTTGATCAAGAACAAAATCCTCTGTTACTTGATACATTCAAATTAAACGCAGCAGACGCAAATTGTACCCTCCGGACAGCAAGATTAGAGGTAGGCGCCGGCACGTTTTACCCGGAAACAGGATATAGTTCGAATCAAATCAGCAGAATCTTCAGAGATGCCTGTAATTTTAAGCCTAACGCAAGCAACGACTATGACACAGGGAACATGCTTACCCTTAGCAACTTCGGCTCCTTGTACGGATTAATCCATTTTGATTTGACTTATGTAGACGAATCGTTGAGGATGGAGAACACATCTTTGACGTTACGTTACATTTGACGTTACATTACAGACTGAATCAGGCTCCAGACGCTCCCTACCAAATCTTTGCCCTTGTACTGAACGAAGAAGATATATTATATTCGGAAAGGACATAATAATTATGTAGACTTAATAAAAATGAGTACCGCAGGTAGTAAATACGTTAACTATAGTCTTGGTTTATCCGAAGGTCAGAGAAAGAATTTAGCTAAAGCATACAAAAACACATCTTGTTTAACATTAAGACTAACAAACAACCAATTAACCAGGTGATATGCCGCTAGCGCTAACACAAACCCAAATAAATAAAATACAGAAAGCAAAGGCCTCTGGTACCGGGGTTCATATAAGAATTTCAAAGACACAAATGTCGAAACAATCACAAAACGGAGGTTTTCTTGGAGCAATTCCGGTCATAAAGACAGTGGCATCTACACTGTTACCTGTCCTTGGCATCGGAGCGGCCTCCGCTCTAGCTGAAACCGGGGTGAAAAAGGTGTTTGGTAGCGGTTTAACAGCAGACGTACCACACAATAACACATTATTGCGTAAACCCTACGTTGACCACCTAACAAAAACACAGAAAGAGCAATTGCAGTCAGCACTCAAACAAAAAACAGGAACTGGTCTTAGAATCACAAACAGACAACAAACCGGTGGATTTCTTGGTATGTTAGCCAGTTTGGCAGTGCCATTACTATCCGGTTTATTAGGTAAAGGACTACAAGTTGAACGCCCGTGTGAAGGACTACAAGTAGACAGCGTACGCAGACCCTACGTCAGGCAAAAAAAAAGCGCCTACGGCAGACGCTTGATCCGCTAACTAACTTTGATATTTTAGACTGGGTTGATAAACTACGTATTACCTCTTTCAGGGGAGTCTACAGCAGGGATAATCTACCACTAAAACGAAACAAGAATGAGTGCGGCGTCCTTAATTT
>MJUU01042278.1:93691-106094 GCA_002080025.1 Modiolus philippinarum
AAAAAAAAAAACAAAAAAAAAACAAACAAACAAACAAACAAACAACAAAAAAAAGCAAGCAAAGAAAAAAAAAAACAAAAAAGTTACCTATGCTACATTTGGAACAATCATTGTTGGTTGAATATTACACGTTAATAATATGCAAATAGAAATAATGTTCGCTAGATTTTCTAATCATGCCGCCTCTGAAATAAAAACAACCCCTTTTCACAAATGTATATGACTTAATAAATTGCAGATAAAGACTTCAAAGTTAGAAACCTTGTTATATTAAGATTATATGATATGCAATGATACAGAAACATTGTACAGAGTCCAATATTCCTGATTTGTTCAACCATATTAGATTTCAAGAAGATAATATTGGATTTATAGGCATTTGATGCAGTTAATAGGATGATAATAACGTTGCTTCTCAGATTTTCGTAACGTAGAAACAAAACTAAGGGAAAAGGCAATATATGCTTGAAACGTACAAAATCATAGCGAGTATGTCCTTTTTCGTTGGATTGAATTAACGCAAACGTTATAAATGTCATCATATACAACAACGGCAGTAGAATACCGGAGGAACAAAGGGGTGATTGATTTTGCTATTAACACATTTAATTCTACAGCCACAGACGTTGTAGGCAGATTTCCGACTTATAAAGAACTACAACGAGAATCGGACAGCCAAAACATAAATGACAGGTAAAATAACAAGATGTTAAGCCGTCATAGTAGGGAAGCAATCAATTGATTTTTAAACATTTAATGTCCTGCAATCATATACAGATAAATTATATATCGATTGAAAGATAAGTTCATGCTGCATCAAAATATGTCGAACGGATCAGAGAAGGCCAAATTTCCGGTAAGCAAGGTCATAGGGTCATACAAAAATAAAGAAAATTTTAGAATTTAGAATTTCACTGGTTTTCCCCTCAAACATGAAATGTTGACAGAAGAAAAAAGTTAATTCTCTTGTAAAGCAACATTTCTGCGTAACGATAGGCACATTTTGATTTTGCACATACCAAATTTTGGGAATAACCCTGACATTTCCATTAAGATAATTTTAATGTGAAGTTTAATTTTCTCTATTATGCTTTAACAAAATTTATGTTTAGAAAACAAATAACAAAAAAATAACAATATATAACAAATGTATTTTATGATAAACATAACAGGTACTAAGTTCATTGATATTCAAACCTCTATGTCTGAAAGTTCCAAAAAGACGAATACCTCTAAGTTCGAGATCTTGATTATGTTTCATGGATCCGTCGGTTTTCATAAGAACAGTCACCTGCATATCCGGGATGCTGTGATTGGCGATTCGGAAAGGGTTACCGACTGGGCAGTCAGTATAGTTTATAACGGAGCAGAGATATTCAGCAACATGATCTCCCACATGTCCAAGTCTGTGACGAGTTTCGCCAACATATAGTTTTCCACAGCAAATGCGCCGAATCGCATAAAATACATGCTCTGTAATGCGGGTGAATTTGTTTTGGATGGTGAGCACGGTATTGGACCCGGACTTCATTAGTTTCCCATGTAAAGGGAGATATATTATATCTGGCCTGTTGCCATTTCTTGTTTCCCTGTAGTCAGCTTTAATGATATATCTCTTGGATTTGTACTAGCTACTTACTAAATGTTGCCTCAAACTGTTACTTTTCCGTAATGCTTAGATAAGTGCGGACCCAAAGATTTCAGCCATTGCTGTATCTGCAAGGACAATGTACTTCAAATTCTTCAAGAAGATGTTCCGGATGGCAAGATTATGCTGGTGATAGTCAAGCTCCAGAGGAACACGATCATCGGGTCTTGGGTACTGTCTTTTTAAGAAAAACTAGTACATTTCTCACATTGAACCCTGAAATCAATATCATCACCGCAGAGGCGGCGAAGTCTTGCTGGTGTCCTACACTGAACATTTTTTTTATTGCCTGCCTTGGACATATTCAACCAGTCAAAACCAAACCCAAAAAATCATAAGTTAACCAGCGAGGAATTATCAGCACTGCGGGGATTAAAACAAAAGACATATATTGTGATTAAACCCGCTGACAAAGGCGGGGCCGTTGTCGCATGGGAAGTCATCGCTGAAACTGATCCTGAGCAGACACTAAATTGTACAATAAATTACACAAAATATACTAAAGAAAATCAAAAACTTGACTGTCCTCGGGGCAATCAACAATGGAATTTTGCATGTAGAAGCTAAAAGCCTGATTGTTTTTCAACCCCGTTCTTCTGGTTTTATATGTTACCTAAAATTCATTAACCTTTAAAACAAGGAAGACCTATCGTTTCGGCCTGTAGTTGCCCAACAGAGCATATTATTTTTAAAGTTTTTCGCCCTCTTGCATCAAAGACATGAATCATGCCCTGAGTTTTTTGGAGTATTTTGGAAGACATAACTTTGGTTGGCAGAAACTCTGGGATCTTCACCATTGACATTACCGTCCTTTATACCAGCATACAAAACAACTTATCCATTTTAGCAGTAATTTTTTTTTCGACAAGCGGCCTACTCCATACTCCAATACTGACATCATATTGAGAGGGGTTGTCATGGGAACTAAAATGGGGCATAGCTTTGCCTGTTTGTTTGTAGGTTATCTCGAGAAGACAATGTTCTCCTGACGTTCACAAGCGATATATTGATAAAGTTTTTGGGGCATCAACATATTGGGAGCAAGAATTGAAATCATTTATTGATTTCGTATCCTCCTATCATCCCATCAAATTTACTTTTACCATCAAATATTTGGAGCTTTCTTTCATCGATATAACTTGCAAAATTCAGGATCACGCCACCAGCACACTAGTGTTTTATAAACCCACTAATGCCTATTGTTATCTCAACTACAATTCTTTAATTCCTAGTCCTGCAAAAATGCCATTCCTAAGTCTCAATTTCTGAGACGTCGTCGCCGCTGCAGTGATGATACTGATTTTCAGTCTCTAAGCAAAACAGGACTAACACACTGAGACCTTAAGTCCACAAGAAAAATGTACTTCTGGTGCTTGAGTACCATCCAAATAATGTTGCCTTCCGGAACATCTGCAAGAACCATTCTCCTTGTAAGTACAGAAATGGCTGATTTTTTTAGGATCCTCACTTTTTCCAGCATTTCAGAAATGCAAAAGTTTGAGGCAACATTTTATCAGCCACTAGTTTAAATCAAAGAGATATATCTCTAAAGCTGACTACATGGGAACAAGAAAGTGCAACAGGCCAAGATGTGATACATCTCCCTTAACATTAGAAACTACAGAAGTAAAGGAACAGAATAAAGTGTTAAGCATCCAAAACGGATTCACCTGCATTATATTGAATGTAATCTTTGCGATTCAGTGTATTTGCTGTGGAAAACTATTTATTGGGGAAACGTGTCACCGACTGGGTGACCATTTTTGCGGAACATCTGCGCTCCGTTAGAAACAAAAGTGACTACCCAGTCGGTAACCATTTTTGACTCGCTAATCGGATAGGCAGCTGACTGTTCTTACGAAAACCGACGGAGCCATGAAACATAGATAAGAACTCGAACTGATAGCTATCTAACTTCTTGGAACTTTCAGATTTCGAGTTGTGAGCATCAGGGTACTTTCGTACAAGTTATGTATCGTTTTACATTAGTGAGTCACATCACTTTATTTTAATATTTGTTTTTTTTTCTTCATTTTTGGTCCATTTATTGACATTTTGTCTCTTTAATTTTTGTACTCCAAACTCACTTTCTTCCGAATTTCCTGTCCTTTTCTGCTCCTACACATTATTGTTTCACGACCCCAACAATTCAATTACATTTTCGGGAATGTGTTAGATCGGCTAGGATTATCAAATTTAATTTCTCGGCTCCTCGCTGCACACATATCTCAGTTAGATTTTAGTTTCTCCATTGCTTCTAGCGTGTTTACACGTGTTTTTTTATTTATTTATTTATTTATTGTTTTTGTTTTTTTTTTTGTTTTTTTAAAACATTCTCCTAGAAGAAGACACTCTATGTCCAAATGTTTTGCTTTTTAACTTTTAAATTCAGATGTTTTCTTATTTTTGTCTTCATTTTGACTTTTCCAAATACAGATGGTTAATCACTCTTCTGACTGTTGTATTTTTTCATTATATAGCCATCTCGCAACGCTTATTTTGATTTTGATTATTAATTCGTTAACTTTACCGTAACTGCAGTGACTGTCATCCAAAATTTGCGGAGGAGGATTCGGATTTAGTGTACTTTGTTGATAAAATATCTTCAGTCCGGTCATTGATTAAAATAGATGGTTAATGGGAACTTTTTATGAGGAAGTGAAAAAAAATATGTCTCCAATGTGAATATAAGCCGTAACTTCCAATCTAACGAATGGAAAGAAAGCGGTAAATCCAAACTTAGATAACCACAAAAATTGTGCAATCAATGGCCAAAATTATGTCAAAAGAGATATATAAATTCAATGTAAGAAAGGAAAAAAAACACTAGCGTATAACGTTGCCTTGTTTAAATGATAGATTTGCCTGAGTGTAGTCTCTGGCTAAAGAAGTAAGTATCTCAGCTATAAAACCATGGCAGGAATCCACATCGAAACAACGGTATTCCTGTCTCATTAATGTCAATAAGAAAATCCTAAACAAATAATTCCCAATATTGCAGTAATGAACTAAAATATCTTACAAAAAGGTAAGTATTCTTATACCTTTTCACAATTTTTCAGTGCATTGAGTAATGTTACGAAAATAAATAAACTTATTACAAATTTGTTATGCTTTATTTATAGTTATCATTTATTATTATTTATTTATTTTGTTTTGTTTTTTTGTTTTTTTTTGTAGAAATGTTTGTATTATTGTTATGTATAAAGCTAGATTACAGGCTAACAAATAAATAGAGTTATTCCTAATATTTTCCTGTAATTTTTTGTTCTACATCAACTAGTGAGTTCTGCATACAAACGACGTGTTTCCGTTGGTATTCTCAATTTGAAAGCCTCAGTTAAATGATTTAAATATGACTGTATGGATTATTTTGGTCGATATGTAGGTGCATTTCGACGATGTAAGGACTGTAGGTCGATTGATTGTTTGATTGTTAAATATTCATTGATTACAGGAAAAAACGGTATCAAGATACTAATCAATCAACCAATCTTCAGTATGTTTAATCTTTTAATTTTTTTTCTACCACTTAATTATTGTTTAAGGTAGTAGACCCAGGGTATCCCAAATTTTTTCAACACATTCAATGTTCTTTAAATTTGCAGAATAAAACAACTCTGTACTGATATATTTCTAGAAAAAAAAAAAGAAAATTTTCAACGTAAGATTTTTCATTTTATACTTCACAGAAATACCTCTATCTCATTTGTCTCAAATTCTCTTTGGAAATCAATTAGCATAAATGAGTAAATTCTGAAGTTGCTGTGAATTTAAGTTCTGCATATGGGCATTACGACAAAGCTGATGTCTCTTCAGAAACAGAATTTTTGCAAAATTGTGTCAAACAAAATAAAATTAAAGAGTCTAGATCCTTTAATTACTCATACAGATATATTGATGATGTCTTGTCGCTTAATAATAGTAACTTTGCCGACTATATTCCATTAATATATCCCCCAGAACTTGAAATAAAGGACACTACAGACACTGACCATTCTGTTTCGTTTTTAGATTTACTTTTGGGGTTTGACGACAGTGGTAACCTCAGCACACGAATTTATGACAAAAGAGACGATTTCAATTTTGATATTGTAAACTTTCCACACCTCGACAGTAATATTCCGTCTTCGCCATCGTATGGAGTATATATTTCTAAATTAATCCGTTACGCTAGAGCATGTAGTCACTATCAAGATTTTTTTTAAACGACACAGATGTTTAATTCATAAACTTTTAAATCAGGGCTTCGAGAAATGCAGACTAATAGTTTTTGTGAAGAAATTTATTGGACGATATCCAGATTTGATTGATAAATATTCAATTCCTATTTCCAATTTCATTGACGACGGTTTTGTTTACGTTTTGGCTTCTTCCTTGATGTTTCTCTTTTTGCAACTTTGGTGTGATTTGTGCTCCGAGCGACAAAAACATTTTACCTGTATTAGACAAGGCTTGTACATCGTACGACAAAAACATTTCCTCACTGTGTTGAAGACCATATGGTGACCCCTAGATATTTTGTTTTTGGTCGTTTAACTGGATATGGAATGTTGTCTCCTTGACATTTACCCCATTTCCTTTCTTTTTCATATTTTACCTATAAGAGAAAAATTCTAGGTTTTGACAAGAGGCACACCACTAATTCGGCCTCCCTTTGACTCGTATGTTAAATTCCGGGATTTCAATAATTAACATAATATAGAAATGAATTTTCCCAGGTGCGGGAACTTGTTTTTTCCGTTAAGATATCACCAACACGATAAAATAAATACATTTAAACCATATGCTGTATGTCAAATAAGAAAATAAAATTGAACTGAAACGTTCCGGTTAATTTTGTACATAGTCGCAACAGAGAAATTTCGGTATTTGGTCGTAATTCATTCGATCCGTTCTAGCTTATTACGCAACTTAAATCATGTTTTTTTCAACTATTCATTGCTCTCCGTCATTCACCTAGAAATATAAGCTTGGTGATTATAACATGTATCAATTGGCTGGAATCACTTCAAATTAAAAGGCACTATTTTTTATAGTACTATTTTCGAGGTCTGTCAGACATTGGCGTATTGAAATAGTGTAGTGATTATACTCCAAATCCTTTGACAAAATGTTTTGAAATAACGTTTTATTTATTTTATTTTCAATAGAACTGTTGCATATTGGTGTCGCCAGTTTGCCAATAAGGTGTTCGAATTTCAAACTAATTAGCGCAGATATAATATTTTTATTAAGAAAAAGTGTCTTGTCTATCGATAACTTGAAGAAAAGTGTTCAATTGATTTTTCTTTTGTGGTTGTTAAACCCGTCAAAGGGATGTGTATATATAAAATACTTTTTTTTTTAAAAGTCAAAAACACTTTGAGATAGAAGATTTAAAATTTTAAATTACAAAAAATAGCATTACAAATTCTTTAAATTCTTCAAATTTGAGGAAAATCTAAATACAAAAATTGGAGTTATTGCCATTTATTCATCAAATTTATCGTGATTTTTTGTATTTAATCTTTTATTTTCAAATATTTTGAGATACAGGTTCAGTTTAAATTGTGAAAAAAAAGTTCTATTGAGCACTTCATTTATTGAATATGGTCAAGTTGTCTGGCCTCATACAGATGGGTGCCAGCAGCCAACTAAGGTTCTATTTGGACTCAATTGAAATCTAATCTGAAATTACGGGGCAAATCGAACCAAATGTGGTCACATTAGTCCGTAGTTGGTTCTTTCTTCTTTCAAAAAAAGAAAAAAAAATGCGACAAGTTAGTCTTCACCCCATGCAAAAGTGGTGCCATCAGGAAGTATTGTTCAACTTTGAAGCAAATAACATCAATGTCATCAATGTCTATTAACAAACTTGAGATGAAGCCTTTAATCATCAAGGTAATGTTTTGACTGTTTATGTCAGTCATGGCTAAGGTGGGCGATACGGGCTCTTGAGAGCCCCCTGTTTTCAAAAAAGAAGAAAAAAAAACAAAACATTTTTTGAATTTTTGAAAAGAGGAAACGCCAAATAAAGCATAAAATAAGATACTCATATTAGTATAAGTCTGTCTTTCTAATTTAAACTAATATGCAAATATTAAAATATTTTTGACTGTAATCAGTAGTCATGACAAAATATCACCAATACCACAATTACAAAGTCAACAGTAGACACCAACAATGGCCGAAATTATAAGCCACAATCCACAATGGAACTGCACTAGAAAACACATAACAAGGGACAATCATAAATAACAATAGGAACTCAGGAAAACCGGACTTTGTACCGGCACTAGCATAACCCAGCTGTACGGTTAATTGGTACCCAAATACCCTCTCGCTATCCCGTTTCCCTATAGTATTATCTTCATTGGAATAAAACTCAAAACAGGTAGACTTGAAGAAGAAAAGAATGTGACAACATGTAATTTAGAAAGATGGGTCAAAGAGTGCTCGCCGCTAAACTGCCGGCTGGTTCAAGGAAACTAGTCTGCTAATAAAACCCTGTCGCACTACGGAGGAAGAAAAAAAATAAACTAAAAACAGTTTGAAGGGTTTGGTAAAGTGTAGTCATGTATTTCAGTAGACATCGGCAGTGTCAGTGAGAGGCCAGTGTATATATAAAATCTTCAGGTTACTGGAATGCAAACCCAATTTAATGGATTCGATCAGTATCCCATCGATATATAAAGAATGTAAGAATAGTTTCGGGACAGTATGTAAATTACGACCCAGATTCTCTTGATTTTTTTAACCATTTTCTGTTTTTTTACAGCATTTCAATAAAAAGATGAAAATGAAATTTACGTTACAAAGGAAATTCATTATGGTTTCGGGACAGAATAAAAATTACATCCTAGTTTCTCTGGATTTTTTTCAAACAATGACCGACAGACCGGTCTGTATTTTGTTAGTAGTTGTACATTCTGCTATGTACCGCTGAGATAGACAGGTTATAGTATAATAATATTTAAGTGTTTGGTGTATGTACATTTTAGGGACCTTCAGTTGTCAAATGTGAAGATAAATCTGGATTTCAACTGATTGAAAATACAGTGTATTTCCCAATTAATGGTGCCGATCTGGTAATTTCCGGAACTACTACCCAATTAAACTTTACTGAGACGCATGTCGGTGTTACTTTCTGTGTGTATGAAGACGTTTATAAGGAGAAAAGACCAGGTACATGTATTAATTTGAACTTTATATAAACGGAGTACAGTTGCGGCCACCCCTCCTAGTAAATTGCACTTAAATTGCTGTTCTTGGAATAATCCGTATTTTGAGTGCCAAAACAATACAAAGAAGTGCGCTTTTGTAATATATATTGAAAGTTGCAAAACATAATTGTTCATTTTTAGAAATCTGTTGATACGGTCACGTGACACATTAAAGTGAAACTAGAGTTCGGTCAAATTCATCGACCTAGAGCAAGGGGTAAATAGTGTCGTTACAATCTAAAATTGATATCTACATTTTCTAAAAACAATATACTACCAGTAAAATGCTGCTCATTTGTTCATATCTCAACGTAAAGAAAGATTTTCGAGATAATTCAGACCTTGTATGCAGTTTAGAACAATTACGCATCACAATTTTCATTTTAACCGAACAATTACTTCAAGATGATCCAATGAGCACGTATTTCCAAAATCGTCACTACCTGTATCGTATATCCTGCGAGTTTCATGAAAATCGATTGTTGGTATGCCCTTGCTCTAGGACGATTTGTGTTTTTTCCGAAATTTTTGGGAATGCACATTTTAATAAGCTAAGAATAAATGCCCTAGTGATGCAGTTTTAATTTTGATCCGTAGCTGGTAGCACCAAAGTACAGAACCGCAAAAGAGGAAGTAATAGGCGATTTAGTAACAAAAAACTTCAATTTATAAAAAAAATACAACAAGTTTTAGCTTTTCCAAAAGGTTGCCGGTTATCGGCGCTTTCTATTTATCCTTGAAATCAGTATATGTCTTTGTTGAAATGAAGAATTAGCATTTTTGATTGCATGAGAAAGGAAAATAAATACGGAGTCAACAGGTCTATGAGGAGAGAAAGTTAGCCATAATGTATTTTCTATAATCACTAGCAGATCAGTAGGCTAGGCCGGGAGGCTGGGCAAGGACATTATAAGTGTTTGACTGGGTCTGATATTGCATCCCCCTTTTTTCTAGAAATGTTTTTTTTTAATTGTGCAAAATATTGACTGGAATCCCTTTTTCATTTTCTCAAAGCTAGATCTGCTTGTGATTGTTCTGGCAAAAAGAAATATCAAACAATAGCATGCCTTTACCAATGATGATATTTTTTTACCATCCTTCCTAATGGTTATATATATCAGCCTGCAGAGCCTTTCCAAAAAAGTCATGCATATCCGCTTCAGTTGACCCGGATATATCGGAGGTTGACCTGGATGTATCAAGCAATTCTCTCAATGTTTCAAAGGCAATGACTTTTTTTCACACGAAATCAAACGGATAAAAATAAACATCTAATTCAATTCCTCACTTAGACTTTAAACTATTCAAAACAGAATCATGATTACACCAATAAATAAACTAGACATCAGAAGAATTGTAGAAACTGGGTCGTTGATATATCCTGCAAAGCTTTGACATTTTCACATTATGACGTCATAAAAGCACCAAGGAATGATAAAATACCTACACAACCGAAATATGCTGCAAAATTGGCATTATTTCGAGTGGTTCTGTTTCGAGTAGTTTTGGGGCCAAATGTTTAAGGTACATGTACTAGGAGGGTTAAAAAAAGAGCTACAACAGATGTACTAGTTGGCATACTAGTGAAAGCTTACAACAAGAGGAGTACAAAGAAAAAATAATCTGATCAAATTATGATGAATGTGAAACACTACATATGCCCCCAGATTCTAGAGTAAAATATATGAAAACACCCAGTTTTACCCCTTTTTGACTCCTTGACCTTCAACCTGACCGATTTTTGTTTCGCATATTCATGTTTCTCTTGACTGGACCTATACACTTTCTAAGTATGAAAAGTCTACCTTATATAGTTCAAAAGTTATAGCCAAGGTTAAAGTTTCATATAAACAGACAACAGATAACAGACAGAACAAAAACAATATGCCCCCGATGCTTGATCTGGTGGCATAATAAAATGTCAGGAAATTTGTACATTTGCAATTTTGCCCCTTCTAGCTCAGAAGAAAGGAAAGGTGTTCATTATATCTGACGGTTAATGCTGTGTCAATAATTGTTCAAGCATGTTTGGCCCCTTAATTGATGTGAAATCTACACTAATCAGAAAACTGAACATGCTCACTAGACTGTGACATTGAGGTCAAGGACAAAGACCATCTTACATACCAAATATTTTCAACCTACCACTTCTAGTTATTGGGAAATGGACTTAAGCAGAGAAACTTAACGTGGTCACTAGACCGTAAAATTAAGGTCAAGGACAAAAGTCATATGCCAGACTGACATGTACTACCAAAGACCAACCTAAATACAAAATATTATCAACCCACCACTTCTAGTTATTGACAAACAGACTTAAGCAGAAAAACTTAACGTGATCACTGGACCGTGCGATTGAGGTCAAGGTCACATGACGTTATGTCCGTCAGGTAGCACTTGATTGGTACTACCACTGGACAAAAAAGCATGTTCCTAAATCAAAGAGTTTTTTAAAATATCCTTTTTTTAGTAAATGTTAACGCTGTTGTTGTCGTTGTCGTATGAGATTTTTAAAGTCTATGAAAACTGCAAGTTCCGTTCCGGTTTTAGCCATGTTAACTTCCGGCGTGAGAATTGCAAGTTCCGGAAATGCGAAATGTGCGGGAAACCTCTGTTTTATTCAAACTGCGATGTGACATCTCACATTATTCTGCGAAACATTAATTTTTTTTTTAATTACAAGAAGCACTGTTGGTCTTAATTTTCTTCCAGATTTAATTATGTATGTAAGTGATTGTACTTTAGCGAAAATGAAAGTACATCACGTTTGTCAGCAGTGATTTTATAAGGAAAGAAATAAAATGCATGAAAGTAATTTTGTTATAGCTTATAGAACTTTTGTATTTCTATAGAAATGCGTAAAATATGTCTCAAATTTCTCGACTGTGATAAACGTTGTAATGAAAAATAATGACCCTCAATGGTTAGATCTATATGGGTTGGTTTACTTGAGACTAGCAAATTTCATAAATATGATAAAATTCTGTTGAAGAATTCTGACCATTTATTGTTATTTGTTAGTTGGTTGGGTCATAAAATGTCATTCTGACCTTATGCTAGCAGATTTCATTGCGATTAATAATTTAAATCAATTATGGCTATCTATGGTCAGGTTGGGTCATAAAATGCCATTCTGACCTTATGCTTGCAGATTTCATGGCTGTGGAAATAGTTGCGATTAATAATTTTGATCAGTTATGGCTATCTATGGTCAGGTTGGGTCATAAAATGTCATTCTGCTTGCAGATTTCATGGCTGTGGAAATAGTTGCGATTAATAACTATGATCAGTTATGGCTATCTATGGTCAGGTTGGACATAAAATGTCATTCTGACCTCATGCTTGCAGATCTCATGGCTGTGGAAATAGTTGCGATTAATAATTATGATCAATTATATGGCTATCTATGGTCAGATTGGGTCATAAAATGCCATTCAGACCTTAAGCTTGCAGATTTCATGGCTGTGGAAATAGGTGTGATTATAATAATGATCAATTATGGCTATCTATGGTCAAGTTTGGTCATAAAATGTGACTATTCAAGTTCTCT
>MJUU01042279.1:0-17932 GCA_002080025.1 Modiolus philippinarum
CTTCCAGAGCAAAACCTTCAGAGCAGACATTCCCCAAAAGCACACGTGGCATAAACAGAGAAGAGCATGCTTACTCTTCCGAAGCAGACCTGTAAGTAAGGATATCCCAGAAAAAAATCCATAAAAATTATGTGCTGAAAACGCAGCACAGCATGTTTACTCCTCCGAAGTAGAGCCGACTGAACAGATATTCTACTTCAAGCACATGTGCTACAAAACAGAGCACGACATGCTTACACTTCCGAAGAACAGTCGTCAGAGCAGATATCGCACTAAAAGCACATGTGTGACAAAAGAAGCGCAACATGCTTACTCCGGAGCACAGCCGTCACAGCAGATATCCAACCAGAAGCACGTATGTCACACCTGAAATGGAGTACAACATGCACAGACATCAGGGCAGATATCCCACCATATCCCCCAACAAACACGTGTTCCCAAAACGGAGCATAGCATGTTTACTTTTCCGAAGCACAACCGTCAGAGCATATATCCCACTTCAAGCACAAGTGCTACATAGCAGAGCACAACAAGCTTACATTTCCGAAGAACAGTCGTGAGAGCAGACATTCCACAAAAAGCACATGTGCCATAAACGAATCAAAACTTGCTTACTCTTTCGAAACACAGCTGTCAGATCAACAAAAGCACAAGTTACAAAATAGAGCAAAGTACGTTTACTTTTCCGAAGCACAGCCGTACAATCACATATCTTAAAAAAGCAAATGTACCACGAACGGAGCATAGCATGTTTGATCTTAATTCCGAAGCAAAGCCGTCACAGAAATATCCAACCAGAAGCACGTATTTTACACCTGAAATGGAGTATAACATACACAGACATCAGAGCAGATATCCCACCATATCCCCCAACAGACACGTGTTCCCAAAACGGAGCATAGCATGTTTACTTTTCCGAAGCACAACCGTCAGAGCTTATATCCCACTTCAAGCACAAGTGCTACATAACACAACACAGCAAGCTTACATTTCCGAAGAACAGTCGTCAGAGCAGACATTCCACAAAAAGCACATGTGCCACAAACGAATCAAAATTTGCTTACTCTTCCGAAACACAGCCGTCAGATCAACAAAAGCAAATGTTACAAAAAAGGAGCAAAGTACGTTTACTTTTCCGAAGCACAGCCGTACAATCACATATCCTACAAAAGCAAATATACCACGAACGCAGCATGGCATGTTTAATCTTAATTCCGAAGCATAGCCGTCAGAGCAAATATCCAAACAGAAGCACGTATGTCACACCTGGAATGGAGTACAAGATGCACAGACATCAGAGCAGATATCCAACCATATCACCCAACAAACACGTGTTCCCAAAACGGAGCATAACATGTTTACTTTTCCGAAGCACAACCGTCAGAGCATATATCCCACTTCAAGCACAAGTGCTACATAACAGAGCAAGCTTACATTTCCGAAGAACAGTCGTCAAAGTAGATATTCCACAAAAAGCACATGTGCCACAAACGGATCAAAACTTGCTTACTCTTCCGAAACACAGCCGTCAGATCAACAAAAGCATATGTTACAAAAAACAGAGCAAAGTACATTTACTTTTCCGAAGCACAGCCGTACAATCACATATCCTACAAAAGCAAATGTACCACGAACGGAGCATAGAATGTTTAATCTTAATTCCGAAGCATAGCCGTCAGAGCAAATATCCAACCAGAAGAGCACATATGTCACACTTGAAATGGAGCACAACATGCACAGACATCAGAGCAGATATCCCACCAAAAAGCACATGTTCCACAAAACAGAGCAAAGCATGGATTATCTTTCAAAGCGGACATCCCAGCAAAAACACGTGTTCCACAAACGGAGCACAGCATGTTAAATTTTTTTGAGCATAGACGTTAGAGCAGATACCCCACTAAAAGCACCCGTGTTAGAGAACTGTTTTTGAACTGTTTTAAGAAATTTGTGAAGCATAAAACATTCTATTATTTACTTTTCTTCTCGACACTTGCATTTGCATAAAATAAATTTTACATTTTCATTTATTTTTCAGTTCTAAGACGGTCCAGCGTCTTTCGGAATATATGGTGCAGCATACAAAACAGTTTTTACTTGCTCTTCCGAAGCACTACACTTGATGTCACATATAGAAAAGATACAGATGGTAGATACAGATGGGGAGGGGTCCGGAGGTTGCAACCACCTCCGTTCCGGGAAGATATTTTAAATTTCGTTTCGAATTTGAAAGGCAAACTTTGACAAAAATAATTCCACAAATCGGCTTTAGTCGCCTGTTTTTCCTTAACGACATCGGACCCCGCTCTTTTCTAAAGCTGTGCTAAATGCTGGAAGAGTTCACTTTTTTGTATTTGAAATGAACTGTTCCGAACTGTAATCACTGTGAATAACGGTAGAAAAGGAGACTCAGACTCGTTGTGATTTCATTCGTAGTGAATACATTTTGAAATATCTCACTTTACATGCTAGCAAAAGTGAACTCTCCTTATACTGAACGGTATATGTTGCTCTTGATGATCGGTGAACTGTTTTTGAACTGTTTTAAGAAATTTGTGAAGCATAAAACATTCTATTATTTACTTTTCTTCTTTTGCCAATTTATTGTATTTCTTCATTTATTTCTTCTCTTTTTGCAGGTTTTTTCATTATGTTTTAGAAGGTTTCTTTTTATTTATTTTTGTTTAATTTTATTATCAAAAATCAGTTCATTCTTTATGTATTTTTGTTTTCTTTCATCTTGTCACATGTATTTGTTTTTTATACAAGTTTTTGTCTTTTATCATTTCATTTTTTTTTAATTACTTTTTTTCTAATGTCACATCATTTTTTATTCATATCTTTTATTCTCAACTTTTTGTTACTTTGATCTTTTCTCAGATATCTTTATTTGTCTTTGTAGTTTTATACTATTGATCATTTTCTGTTTTTATTTGGGTTTTACAGAGACATGCAGATGAGTCTTTGTCATTTGCACTATTTCTACTATTATACTATTTTTTCTCTTCTGTTTTTATTACATATAATTTAATGCTAAGAAGTGAAGGTTTTGCTCATTATGGACGTATTTCTATTCTTTCTTATTTTCTTTGATTGTTGCATGTCAAGTATTTTGCATCATGTTTTTTTTTCCTTTCCTGTAGGAGCTGGTTTTGTTACATGTGTAACCTGCTATACTTAGTTTTCAAGAAAATCCGGTGCCAGATAGAGGGCGCACAATAATAATCTGTGGTAGAATAGTCTGAAATATGTATATTCTTTTCAGTCCATCTCTAAATAGAGCCATATTGCATCAATAAAACGAGGACAGCTTACGGACCATGTAATGCCTCCCCTCCCAGAGTAGAACCGTCAGAGCAGACATTCCCCAAAAGCACACGTGCCATAAACAGAGAAGAGCATGCTTACTCTTCCGAAGCAGACCCGTAAGTAAGGATATAACAGAAAAAAAAACCCATAAAAATCTTGTGCTGAAAACGGAGCACAGCATGTTTACTCCTCCGAAGTAGAGCCGTCTGAACAGATATTCTACTTCAAGCACATGTGCTATAAAACAGAGCACGACATGCTTACACTTTCGAAGAACAGTCGCCAGAGCAGATATCCCACTAAAAGCACATGTGTCACAAACGAAGCGCAACATGCTTACTCCGGACCACAGCCGTCACAGCAGATATCCAAACAGAAGCACGTATGTCACACCTGAAATGGAGTACAACATGCACAGACATCAGAGCAGTTATTCCACCATATCCCCCAACAAACACGTGTACCCAAAACGGAGCAAAGCATGTTTACTTTTCCGAAGCACAACCGTCAATGCATATATCCCACTTCAAGCACAAGCGCTACATAACATGGCACAGCAAGCTTACATTTCCGGAGAACAGTCGTCAGAGCAGACATTCCACAAAAAGCACATGTGCCACAAACGAATCAAAACTTTCTGACTCTTCGGAAACACAGCACGTATGTCACACCTGAAATGGAGTACAACATGCACAGACATCAGAGCAGATATCCCACCATAACCCTCAACAAGCACGTGTTCCCAAAACGGAGCATAGCATGTTTACTTTTCCGAAGCACAACCGTCAGAGCATATATCGCACTTCAAGCACAAGTGCTACATAACAGAGGACAACAAGCTTACATTTCCGAAGAACAGTCGTCAGAGTAGATATTCCACAAAAAGCACATGTGCCACAAACGGATCAAAACTTCCTTACTCTTCCGAAACACAGCCGTCAGATCAACAAAAGCACATGTTACAAAAACAGAGCAGAGTACGTTTACTTTTCCGAAGCACAGCCGTACAATCACATATCCTACAAAAGCAAATGTACCACGAACGCAGCATAGAATGTTTAATCTTAATTCCGAAGCATAGCCGTCAGAGCAAATATCCAACCAGAAGCACATATGTCACACCTGAAATGGAGCACAACATGCACAGACATCAGAGCAGATATCCCACCAAAAAGCACAATCGTCATGTTCTACAAAACAGAGCAAAGCATGCATTATCTTTCAAAGCGGACATCCCACGAAAGACACGCGTTCCACAAACGGAGCACAGCATGTTAAATTTTTTTGAGCATAGACGTTAGAACAGATACCCCACTAAAAGCACACGTGTCAGAAACTGTTTTTGAACTGTTTTAAGAAATTTGTGAAGCATAAAACATTCTATTATTTACTTTTCTTCTGGACACTTACATTTGCATAAAATAAATTTTACATTTTCATTTATTTTTCAGTTCTAAGACGGTCTAGCGTCTTTCGGAATATATGGTGCAGCATACAAAACAGTTTTACTTGCTCTTCCGGAGTACTACACTTGATGTCACATATAGAAAAGATACAGATGGTAGATACAGATGGGGAGGGGTCCGGAGGTTGCAACCACCTCCGTTCCGGGAAGATATTTTAAATTTCGTTTCGAATTTGAAAGGCAAACTTTGACAAAAATAATTCCACAAATCGGCTTTAGTCGCCTGTTTTTCCTTAAAGACATAGGACCCCCCTCTTTTCTATAGCTGTGCTAAATGCTGGAAGAGTTCACTTTTTTTATATTTGAAATGAACTGTTCCGAACTGTAATCACTGTGAATAACGGTAGAAAAGGAGACTCAGACTCGTTTTGATTTCATTCGTAGTGAATACATCTTTACATGCTAGCAAAGGTGAACTCTCCTTACACTGAACGGTATATGTTGCTCTTGATGATCGTGAACTGTTTTTGAACTGTTTTCAGAAATTTGTGAAGCATAAAACATTCTATTATTTACTTTTCTTCTTTTGCCAATTTATTGTATTTCTTCATTTATTTCTTGTCTTTTTGCAAGTGTTTTCATTATATTTTAGAAGGTTTCTTTTTATTTATTTTTGTTTAATTTTATTATCAAAAATCAGTTCATTCTTTATGTATTTTTGTTTTCTTTCATCTTGTCACATGTATTTGTTTTTTATACAAGTTTTTGTCTTTCAACGTTTCATTTTTTTAATTACTTTTTTTCTAATGTCACATCATTTTTATTCATATCTTTATTCTCAGCTTTTTGTTACTTTGATCTTTTCTCAGATATCTTTATTTGTCTTTGTAGTTTTATACTATTGATCATTTTCTGTTTTTATTCTGGTTTTACAGAGACATGCAGATGATTCTATGTCAGTTGTACTATTTCTAGTATTATACTATTTTTTCTCTTCTGTTTTTATTACAGATAATTCAATGTTAAGAAGTGAAGGTTTTGCTCATTATGGACGTATTTCTATTCTTTCTTATTTTCTTTGATTGTTGCAGGTCAAGTATTTTGCATCATGTTTTTTTTTCTTTCCTGTAGCAGCTGTTTTGGTTACATGTGTAACCTGCTATACTTATTTTTAAAGAAAATCCGGTGCCAGATAGAGGGCGCACAATAATCTTCTGTGGCAGAATAGTCTGAAATATGTATATTCTTTTCAGTCCATCTCTAAATAAAGCCATATTGCATCAATAAAAGAGGTCACCTTACGGACCATGTAATGCCTCCCCTTCTAGAGCAGAACCTTCATAGCAGACATTCCCCAAAAGCACACGTCCCATAAACAGAGAAGAACATGCTTACTCTTCCGAAGCAGATACATTAGGTCAGATATCCTACAAATTAACACGTTCAACAATCTAAAGCAGAGTCGTCGGAGTAAATCTCCTAGTAGAAGGACGCGTGCCATCGGAGTAAATCTCCCAGTAAAAGGACACGTGCCACAAAAGCACCAGATTATGCTAACTCTTCCGAAGCAGAGCCGTCAGAGCAAATATCCCACTGAAACCACATGTGCGAGGAAAAAGCATAACATGCTTACTCTTCTTAAGCACAGTCGCCAGGTCAGGTATCCCACCACAAGCACATGTTCCGAAAATAGAGCATAGCCTGCTAAATCTTCCAAAGAGTCGTCAGAGCAGAAATATGTACCAAAAACGGAGCACAACACGCTTTCACTTCTGAAGCAGAGCGGTAAGCGAGGATATCCCAGAAAAAGCATATGTGCCAAAACCGGAGCACAACATGCTTGCCACAAACGGACTACCACATGCTTTTTCTTCCGAAGCACAGCCGTCAGATCAGTTATTACAAAAACACACGTTCCGAAAATGGAGCATAGCATGTTAAGTTCTCCGAGTCGGATTACATATATCACTTCAATCACATGTGCCACAAGCGGATCACAACTTTCTCACACTTCCGAAGAACATCCGTCAGAGAAGTTATTCTTACAAAAGCACATTTGCCACAAATTGAGCACAACATGCTTACACTCCCGAAGCAGACCCGTAAGTAAGGATATCCCAGAAAAAAAACCCATAAAAATTATGTGCTGAAAATGGATCACAGTATGTTTAGTCCTCCGAAGTAGAGCCGTCTGAACAGATATTCTACTTCAAGCACATGTGCTACAAAACAGAGCACGACATGCTTACACTTCCGAAGAACAGTGGTCAGAGCAGATATCGCACTAAAAGCACATGTGTCACAAACGAAGCGCAACATGCTGACTCCGGAGCACAGCCGTCACAGCAGTTATCCAACCAGAAGCACGTATGTCACACCTGAAATGGAGTACAACATGCACAGACATTAGAGCAGATATCCCACCATATCCCCCAACAAACACGTGTTCCCAAAACGGAGCATAGCATGTTAATTTTTCGAAGCACAACCGTCAGAGCATATATCCCACTTCAAACACAAGTGCTACATAACAGAGCACAGCAAGCTTACATTTCCGGAGAACAGTCGTCAGAGCAGACATTCCACAAAAAGCACATGTGCCACAAACGAATCAAAACTTGCTTACTCTTCCGAAACACAGCCGTCAGATCAACAAAAGCACGTGTTAGAAAAACAGCAAAGTACGTTTACTTTTCCGAAGCATAGCCGTACAATCACATATCCTACGAAAGCAAATGTACCACGAACGGAGCATAGCATGTTTAATCTTAATTCCGAAGCATAACCGTCAGAGCAAATATGCAACCAGAAGCACGTAGGTCACACCTGAAATGGAGTACAACATGCACAGACATCAGGGCAGATATCCCACCATATCCCCCAACAAACACGTGTTCCCAAAACGGAGCATAGCATGTTTACTTTTCCGAAGCACAACCGTCAAAGCATATATCCCACTTCAAGCACAAGTGCTACAACAGAGCACAACAAGCTTACATTTCCGAAGAACAGTCGTCAGAGCAGACATTAAACAAAAAGCACATGTGCCACAAACGAATCAAAACTTGCTTACTCTTCCGAAAGACAGCCGTCAGATCAACAAAAGCATATGTTACAAAAAACAGCAAAGTACGTTTACTTTTCCGAAGCACAGCCGTACAATCACATATCCTACAAAAGCAAATGTACCACGAACGGAGCATAGCATGTTTAATCTTAATTCCGAAGCATAGCCGTCAGAGCAAATATCCAACCAGAAGCACGTATGTCACACCTGAAATGGAGTACAAAATGCACAGACATCAGAGCAGATATCCCACCATACCCCCAACAGACACGTGTTCCCAAAACGGAACATAGCATGTTTACTTTTCCGAAGCACAATCGTCAGAGCATATATCCCACTTCAAGCAGAAGTGCTACATAACACAGCACAGCAAGCTTACATTTCCGAAGAACAGTGGCCAGAGCAGACATTCCACAAAAAGCACATGTGCCACAAACGAATCAAAACTTGCTTACTCTCCCGAAACACAGCTTTCAGATCAACAAAAGCACAAGTTACAAAAATAGAGCAACGTACGTTTACTTTTCCGAAGCACAGCCGTACAATCACATATCCTACAAAAGCAAATGTACCACGAACGTAGCATAGAATGTTTAATCTTAATTCCGAAGCATAGCCGTCAGAGCAAATATCCAACCAGAAGAGCACATATGTCACACCTGAAATGGAGCACAACATGCACAGATATCAGAGCAGACATCCCACCAAAAAGCACATATTCCACAAAACAGAGCAAAGCATGCATTATCTTTCAAAGCGGACATCCCACCTAAAACACGCGTTCCACAAACGGAGCACAGTTTGTTAAATTTTTCGGAGCATAGATGTTAGAGCAGATACCCCACTAAAAGCACACGTGTCAGAGAACTGTTTTGGAACTGTTTTGAGAAATTTGTGAAGCATAAAACATTCTATTATTTACTTTTCTTCTCGACACTTGCATTTCCACAAAAGAAATTTTACATTTTCATTTATTTTTCAGTTCTAAGACGGTCTAGCGTCTTTCGGAATATATGGTGCAGCATACAAAACAGTTTTTACTTGCTCTTCCGGAGCACTACACTTGATGTCACATATAGAAAAGATACAGATGGTAGATACAGATGGGGAGGGGTCCGGAGGTTGCAACCACCTCCGTTCCGGGAAGATATTTTAAATTTTGTTTCGAATTTGAAAGGCAAACTTTGACAAAAATAATTCCACAAATCGGCTTTAGTCGCCTGTTTTTCCTTAACGACATCGGACCCCCCTCTTTTCTATAGCTGTGCTAAATGCTGGAAGAGTTCACTTTTTGTATTTGAAATGAACTGTTCCGAACTGTAATCACTGAAAAGGAGACTCAGACTCGTTTTGATTTCATTCGTAGTGAATACATTTTGGAATATTTCACTTTACATGCTAGCAAAGGTGAACTCTCCTTACACTGAACGGTATATGTTGCTCTTGATGATCGTGAACTGTTTTTGAACTGCTTTCAGAAATTTGTGAAGCATAAAACATTCTATTATTTACTTTTCTTCTTTTGCCAATTTATTGTATTTCTTCATTTATTTCTTGTCTTTTTGCAGGTTTTTTTCATTATGTTTTAGAAGGTTTCTTTTTATTTATTTTTGTTTAATTTTATTATCAAAAATCAGTTCATTCTTTATGTATTTTTGTTTTCTTTCATCTTGTCACATGCATTTGTTTTTTATACAAGTTTTTGTCTTTTATCGTTTCATTTTTTTTTAAATTACTTTTTTTTTCTAATGTCACATCATTTTTATTCATATCTTTATTCTCAGCTTTTTGTTATTTTGATCTTTTCTCAGACATCTTTTTTTTGTCTTTGTAGTTTTATACTATTGATAATTTTCTGTTTTTATTTGTATTTTACAGAGACATGCAAATGATTCTTGGTGAGTTGTGCTATTTCTAGTATTATACATTTTTTTTTTGTCTTCTGTTTTTATTACAGATAATTCAATGTTAAGAAGTGAAGGTTTTGCTCATTATGGAAGTATTTCTATTCTTTCTTATTTTCTTTGATTGTTGCAGGTCAAGTATTTTGCATCATGTTTTTTTTTCTTTCCTGTAGCAGCTGTTTTGGTTACATGTGAAACCTGCTATACTTAGTTTTCAAGAAAACCCAGTGCCAGATAGAGGGCGCACAATAATCTTCTGTGGCAGAATAGTCGGAAATATGTATATTCTTTTCAGTCCATCTCTACATAGAGCCATATTGCATCAATAAAACGAGGACGGCTTACGGACCATGTAATGCCTCCCCTTCCAGAACAGAACCTTCAGAGCAGACATTCCCCAAAAGCACACGTGCCATAAACAGAGAAGAGCATGCTTACTCTTCCGAAGCAGATACATTAGGTCAGATATCCTACAAATTAACACGTTCAACAATCTAAAGCAGAGTCGTCGGAGTAAATCTCCCAGTAAAAGGACGCGTGCCACAAACGCACCAGATTATGCTAACTGTTCCGAAGCAGAGCCGTCAGAGCAAATATCCCATTGAAAGCACACGTGCGAGGAAAAAGCATAACATGGTTACTCTTCTTAAGCACAGTCGCCAGGTCAGGTATCCCACTACAAGCACGTGTTCCGAAAACGGAGCATAGCCCGTTAAATCTTCCAAAGAGTGGTCAGAGCAGATATCCAACTGTAAGAATATGTACCAAAAACGGAGCACAACATGCTTTCACTTCCGAAGCAGAGCGGTAAGCGAAGATATCCTAGAAAAAGCATATGTGCCAAAACCAGAGCACAACATGCTTGCCACAAACGGACTACCACATGCTTTTTCTTCCAAAGAACAGCCGTTAGATCAGTTATAACAAAACCATACGTTCCGAAAACGGAGCATAGCATGTTAAATTATCTGAGTCGGAGTACATATCACTTCAATCACATGTGCCACAAGCGGATCACAACTTTCTCACACTTCCGAAGAACATTCGTCAGAGTAGATATTCCTACAAAAGCACATTTGCCACAAATTGAGCACAACATGCTTACACTCCCGAAGCAGACCCGTCAGTAAGGATATCCCAAGAAAAAAAGACATATGAGCTGAAAACGGAGCACAGCATGTTTACTCCTCCGAAGTAGAGCCGTCTGAACATATATTCTACTTCAAGCACATCTGCTACAAAACAGAGCACGACATGCTTACAATTCCGAAGAACAGTCGTCAGAGCAGATATCCCACTAAAAGCACATGTGTCACAAACGAAGCGCAACATGCTTACTCCGGAGCACAGCCGTTAAGCAGATATCAAACCAAAAGCACGTAACCCGAAAATGTAGCAAAACGCGTTTACTCTTTCGGAGCACAGTCGTCAGAATATATATCCTTGAAAAACACATGTGCCTCAAACAGAGTATATCATGATTACTCTTCTAGCTAAATCTCAGAATATATATCCCACTAAAAGCACACGAGCCACAAACCGAGCACACTATGCTTACTCTTCTGAAGCACAGCCGTCAGAGCAGATATTCCACCACAAGCACGTGTTCCGAAAACGGAGAATAGCACTTTCATTTTTCCGAAGTACAGTCATCAGAGCATATATACCACTAAAAGCACAAGTACTACAAAACATAGCATAACATGCCTACATTTCCGAAGAACAGTTGTCAGAGCAGATATCTCACTAAAAGGACATGTTTCACAAACGAAGCACAAAAACATGCTTATTCTTTCGAAGCACAGCGGTCACAGCAAATATCCCACCAAAAGCACATGTTTCGGAAACCTACAATAACATGTTTATTTTTTCAAAGCTGAGCCGTCAAAAGATATATCCTACAAAAGTACATGTGTCACAAACGAAGCACAACATGCTTATTTTTCCATAGCACAGCCGTCAAAGAAAATATCCCACCGAAATAACATATTCAAAAAAACGTAGAATAACACTCTTACTCTTCCGAAGCACAGTCGTCAGAGCAGATATCCCGCAACAAACACGCGTTCCCAAAACGGAGCATAGCATGATTACTTTTCCGAAGCACAACCGTCAGAGCATATATCCCACTATGGCAGAAGTACTACAAAACAGAGCACAACATGCATACATTTCCGAAGAACAATCGTCAGATCAGATATCCCTATAAAAGCACATGTGTCACACGCGAAGCACAACATGCTTATTTTTCCATAGCACAGCCGTCAAAGAAAATATCCCACCGAAATTACATATTCCGAAAACGTAGAATAACATTCTTACTCTTCCGAAGCACAGTCGTCAGAGCAGATATCCCGCAACAAACACGTGTTCCCAAAACGGAGCATAGCATGATTACTTTTCCGAAGCACAACCGTCAGAGCATATATCCCACTTCAAGCACAAGTGCTACAAAACAGAGCACAACAAGCTTACATTTCCGAAGGACAGTCATCGGAGCAGATATTCCACAAAAAGCACATGTGCCACAAACGGATCAAAACTTGCTTACTCTTCCGAAACACAGCCGTCAGATCAACAGAATCACATGTTACAAAAACAGATCAAAGTACGTTTACTTTTCCGAAGCACAGTCGTACAATCACATATCCTACAAAAGCAAATGTACCACGAACGGAGCATAGCATGTTTAATCTTAATTCCGAAGCATAGCCGTCAGAGCAAATATCCAACCAGAAGCACATATGTCATACCTGAAATGGAGCACAACATGCACAGACATCAGAGCAGATATCCCACCAAAAAGCACATGCTCCACAAAACAGAGCAAAGCATGCATTATCTTTCAAAGCGGACATCCCACCAAAAACACGCGTGCACAAACGGAGCACAGCATGTTAGATTTTTCGGAGCCTAGACGTTAGAGCAGATACCCCACTAAAAGCACAAGTGTCAGAAACGGAGCAGAACTCATTATTGAAATGAGTGTATATATTCTGGTTGTGCGGACTCCATTTTATGCTTGTGGTGCCTGCACAATTTAATTCATTTATTTATTAAGAAATGCATATTTGCATCCCTAAGGGTTGAAAGCATATATACAAACATATAGACGAAGTACAAGATGAAATAAAATATACAAAATTATACGACTCTAAACGTTTTTTTTGACATTAATTTTTATATTGTTGTTGGTGAACCATGCAATCATTTGTCCAATTTTCTTAGTATTAGTGACTTTTTTTTAGAAAAGGAGCAACATATTGCAAGTGATCCGATGAAGATAATATCTCAACAATATTTGTATTGTTACTAAAATTGTTTTCAAAAGTATTTACATTTTTTATTTTAAATTCCTGTCTAATAAGGTTATATTTTGGACATTCAAAAAAGAAATGAGTTCCACCTTCTATTTGATTTGAATCACAGTACGTACAAATTCTATTTTTCTCTTTTGTTTTTTTTATATCTGCCTCTTTCTATTTCCAAAAAGTGATCACTAATTCTTATTGAAATGTATTGCTAGTTTCTTTTTATATAGTTTACATCTGTTCGAGAGACGAGAATTTATGGGCCGACTAACTGCTCGGAAATGAACATCTGCAAATAATCCTCTGTGAATGAACTGAACTTTTTGCAATCGTATGAAAATGTCCATATACTTTTGTGATATCTTTCTGTGCAGTGTGTTTATAGTTTTTCATTAATTTATTTATTTATTCATTTCTTTTTTATTTTGTTCTTGTTCATTTCTCTAACTTTTCTTTAAAACTTTCCGTTGAATTATTCCTCTTTGACAGTTTACATATAATTGGTGCGTCAGTCTCAACAAGAGTCTAAAGAATTCAACAGACAGACAAAGTCCTACTCTTTTTACCTGGCCTAAACAATTTTGTAAGGAATTATCAAAGCGACTTTTTCCGCACTTAATATACATCTCAAGCCTATTCTTGCTCTTCAGACGCACAAAAAGGCTGAGAAATTCAAGAAATTGACACAGAAATGAAACATATGAACTAAATCATTTACGCACTATATTGCAGAACAAGTGCAAATAAAAAATATCAATAATTCCGTCTCCAGTGTTTTCATTTTCGACACTTGCATTTGGATAAAATAAATTTTACATTTTCATTTATTTTTCAGTTCTAAGACGGTCAAGCGTCTTTCGGAATATATGGTGCAGCATGCAAAACAGTTTTTACTTGCTCTTCCGGAGCACAACACTTGATGTCGCATATAGAAAAGATACAGATGATACATACAGATGGGAGGGGTCCGGAGGTTGCAACCATCTCTGTTCCGGAAAGATATTTTAAATTTCCTTTCGAATTTGAAAGGCAAACTTCGACAAAAATAATTCCACAAATCGGCTTTAGTCGCCTATTTTTCCTTTACGACATCGGAACCCCCCTTTTCTATAGCAGTGTTAAATGCTGGAAGAGTTCACTTTTTTGTATTTGAAATGAACTGTTCCGAACTGTAATCACTGTGAATAACGGTAGAAAAGGAGACTCAGACTCGTTCTGATTTCATTCGTAGTGAATACATTTTGGAATATTTCACTTTACATTCAAGCAAAAGTGAACTCTCCTTACACTGAACGGTATATGTTGCTCCTGATGACCGGTGAACTGTTTTTGAACTGTTTTAAGAAATTTGTGAAGCATAAAACATTCTATTATTTACTTTTCTTCTTTCGCTAATTTATTGTATTTCTTCATTTATTTCTTGATTTTTTGCAGGTTTTTACATTATATTTTAGAAGGTTTTTTTTTAAATTTATTTCTTTATTAGTTTTACTATCAAAAATCAGTTCATTCTTTATGCATTTTTGTTTTCTGTCATCTTGTCAAATGTATTTATTTTTTATACAAGTTTTCGTCTTTTATCATTTCATTTTTTTTTATTTATTTTTTTTTTCTAATGTCTCATCATCAACCAAAAACGGAGCACAACATGCTTTCACTTCCGAAGCAGAGCGGTAAGCGAGGATATCCCAGATAAAGGATGTGTGCCAAAATCGGAGCACAACATGCTTGCCACAAACGGAGTACCACATGCTTTCTCTTCCGGAGCACAGCCGTCAGATCAGTTATAACAAAAGCACACCTTCCGAAAACGGAGCATAGCATGTTAAATTCTCTTAGTCGGAGTACATATATCACTTCAATCACATGTGCCACAAGCGGATCACAACTTTCTCACACTTCCGAAGAACATTCGTCAGAGTAGATATTCCTACAAAAGCACATTTGCCACAAATTGAGCACAACATGCTTACACTCCCGAAGCAGACCCGTCAGTAAGGATATCCCAAGAAAAAAAGACATATGAGCTGAAAACGGAGCACAGCATGTTTACTCCTCCGAAGTAGAGCCGTCTGAACATATATTCTACTTCAAGCACATGTGCTACAAAACAGAGCACGACATGCTTACACTTCCGAAGAACAGTCGTCACAGCAGATATCACACTAAAAGCACATGTGTCACAAACGAAGTGCCAAATGCTTACTCCGGAGCACAGCCGTTAAGCAGATATCAAACCAAAAGCACGTAACCCGAAAATGTAGCAAAACGCGTTTACTCTTTCGAAGCACAGTCGTCAGAATATATATCCTTGAAAAACACATGTGCCTCAAACAGAGTATATCATGATTACTCCTCTAGCTAAATCTCAGAATATATATCCCACTAAAAGTACACGAGCCACGAACCGAGCACACTATGCTTACTCTTCTGAAGCACAGCCGTCAGAGCAGATATTCCACCACAAGCACGTGTTCCGAAAACGGAGAATAGCACGTTCATTTTTCGAAGTACAGTCATCAGAGCATATATACCACTAAAAGCACAAGTACTACAAAACATAGCATAACAGGCCTACATTTCCGACGAACAGTTGTCAGAGCAGATATCTCACTAAAAGGAAATGTTTCACAAACGAAGCACAAAAACATGCTTATTCTTTGGAAGCACAGCGGTCACAGCAAATATCCCACCAAAAGCACATGTTTCGAAAACCTACAATAACATGTTTATTTTTTCAAAGCTGAGCCGTCAAAAGATATATCCTACAAAAGTACATGTGTCAAAGACAGAGTATATCATGATAACTACCGGGGTATTCTAGCGGAAGCGTTAGAGTAGATATCCTAGTAAAAGCACATGTGCCACAAAACGGAGCTCAGTATGTTTACTCTTCCGAAGCATAGCCGTCAGAGCAGATATCCATTCACAAACACGTGTTCCGAAAACGGAGCATAGCACTTTCACTTTTCCGAAGCACAGCCGTCAGAGCATATATCCCACTATGGCAGAAGTACTACAAAACAGAGCACAACATGCATACATTTCCGAAGAACAATCGTCAGATCAGATATCCCTATAAAAGCACATGTGTCACAAACGAAGCACAACATGCTTATTTTTCCATAGCACAGCCGTCAAAGAAAATATCCCACCGAAATTACATATTCCGAAAACGTAGAATAACATTCTTACTCTTCCGAAGCACAGTCGTCAGAGCAGATATCCCGCAACAAACACGTGATCCCAAAACGGAGCATAGCATGATTACTTTTCCGAAGCACAACCGTCAGAGCATATACCCCACTTCAAGAACAAGTGCTACAAAACAGAGCACAACAAGCTTACATTTCCGAAGGACAGTCATCAGAGCAGATATTCCACAAAAAGCACATGTGCCACAAACGGATCAAAACTTGCTTACTCTTCCGAAACACAGTCGTCAGATCAACAAAAGCACATTTGTTACAAAAACAGAGCAAAGTACGTTTACTTTTCCGAAGCACAGCTGTACAATCAAATATCCTACAAAAGCAAATGTACCACGAACGGAGCATAGCATGTTTAATCTTAATTCAAAAGCATAGCCGTCAGACCAAATATCCAACCAGAAGCACATATGTCACACCTGAAATGGAGCGCAACATGCACAGACATCAGAGCAGATATCCCACCAAAAAGCACATGCTCCACAAAACAGAGCAAAGCATGCATTATATTTCAAAGCGGACATCCCACGAAAAACACGCGTGCCACAAACGGAGCACAGCATGTTAGGTTTTTCGGAGCATAGACGTTAGAGCAGATACCCCACTAAAAGCACAAGTGTCAGAAACGGAGCAGAACTCATTATTGAAATGAGTGTATATATTCTAGTTGTGCTGACTCCATTTTATGCTAATTTAATTTTTTTAATTATTAAGAAATGCATATTTGTATCCTTAAGGGTTGAAAGCATATATACAAACATATAGACGAAGTACAAAATGAAATAAAATATACAAAATTATACGACTCAGTGAAGTTTGGCATTCTTTTTTATATTGTTGTTGGTGAACCATGCAATCATTTGTCCACTTTTTTCAGTATTACTGACTTTTTTTGATAAATGGAGCAACATATTGCAAGTGATCCGATGAAGATAATATCTCAACAATATTTGTATTGTTATTAAAATTGTTTTCAAAAGTATTTACATTTTTTATTTTAAATTCCTGTCTAATAATGTTATATTTTGGACATGAGTTCCACCTTCTATTTGATTTGAATCACAGTATGTACAAATTCTATTTTTCTCTTTAATTTTTTTTTATCTGCCTCTTTCTTTTTAAAAAAAGTGATCACTAATTCTTATTGAGATGTATTGCTAGTTTCTTTTTATATAGTTTATATCTGCTCGAGAGACGAGAATTTATGGGCCGACTGACTGTTCGGAAATGAACATCTGCAAATAATCCTCTGTGAATGAACTGAACTTTTTTGCAATCGTATGAAAATGTCCGTATGCTTTTGTCATATCTTTCTGAACACTGTGTTTATAGTTTTTCATTCATTTATTTGTTTATTTATTCATTTGTTGTTGTTGTTGTTGATTTCTCTAACTTTTCTTTAAAACTTTCAGTTGAATTATTCCTCTTTGACAGTTTACATATAATTAGTGTGTCAGTCTCAACAAGAGTCTAGAGAATTCAACAGACAGACAAAGTCCTACTCTTTTTACCTGGCCTAAAAACAATTTTCCAAGGAATTATCAAAGCGACGTTTCCCGTACTTAATATACATCTCAAGCCTATTCTTGCTCTTCAGACGCACAAAAATGTTCAAGAATGAAACATATGAACTAAATCATTTACGCACTACATTCGAGAACAGGTGCAAATAAAACATATCAATAATTCCGTCTGCAGTGTTTTCAGTGGCGGATTTAGGGGGGGCG
>MJUU01042280.1:0-11204 GCA_002080025.1 Modiolus philippinarum
AACACGAACTGAGACAGTATGACAAAGACATAACAAATAAACAAAAATGAACTAGAACGCCACAAAACTAAAGTACTAGCAGTGTGAACCCCTATAAAAACTGAGGTATCATCAGATGCTCCGGAAGGGTAAACATGATCTGCTCCACGCGTGGCACCCTTCAATGAAATGATACAATATGCAAATTAAACTTTTCTTCAATTTCGTTTTTCTCTCATTGTTTTTGGTACCTCAAAATATGTATATGAAAATTCAAATATATGGCCACAGTTAAGGATCGTACCGGCAATGTCTAATATATTTTATTTTGTCTTACTTATGTACTTACGACCTTGAAGAGAAAGGATTGGGAGTCGAAAGTTCGGTCAAATAATCTTTTTTTAAACTTCTTTAATTTCATACAATGCTCAATGTAGCATTTTGTTTTTGGATTCAATATTGCCTCATTTTAGCAGTTCACGTGTTCATATTACTCTGCATTACTTTGATATACTAGTATATATATATTAGGCTTTGTTCAATACATCAGAGAGGGCATAATCGTTTTATACAACTCAAGCTTTACTAAACTGTTATTTTTGTTCCAACATTATTTTCAAGATTAATCGGATTAAGTTTGTAATTTGCCTTTTGTTATCTCAAATCGTTTCTTCTATCTTCGTAACAGGTCCTCCTTTGGCGACTACCGGTACGATATGAATTGTTTAAGGATGAAGATGCCAACTGTTTTCAGTGAATTGTTTAAGGATGAAGATGCCAACTGTTTTCAGTTTGATAGAGTGTGGTCACTTCGTATGACTGTCTAGTAGGGATCAATTATTTCATCGGACCTTGAGTTATATATATATATCTACATCTACAGATGTTTATTATAATTTTGAAATAATCACTGACCTCTGCCAATGTATTGTGCTTTCACTTTAGTTTTATTATATTCATAATAAGACTCATTTTTGATTAAATATATCGCAAATCTCAAATGATTTACAAAAAGAGATTTCAGTATGTTGACTTAGTGGTAAAAATACATGTATATGTACTTCAATGCATGTATCATGCCATCACATCATAATAGATTTTAATACATTGTATACAGTTATTGAATTTTATTATCTATGGTGTTATTCATATTTTTTCTGTCGCATATTGGACATCATAAGATTTACCCCATGATATTGTTATCTTAGCTCTAATATCTTTAATAAAAAAAATAAGTTCAATAAATTTCTAAAATGAACAAGATGAAAATGGTTAAGTAGGCCACAATTAAAAAGTAAAAAAGACAAAATATACAAAACAAAATCACAAAAGAGAGAGAGGGTAATAACCCTATATTAAGTCAAAGAATAACCCTTTATTTAGTCAGCCTGTGGTATGAAGTTTCTATTGGTCAGTCCATAAAAATATATTTTTATCGCCCTAAAAATTTGGACTTATCCAATTAAAGTGAGTGTGGGTTGGTAAAACAATTCCCCGTGTTAGAGATGTAGGCTCTTTATTTTTCTTAGATGTGGTGTACTTGTACATTAGATTGTATCTCATGTGTACACTTTTTCAATTACTATTATCAAAATTTATGTAAATTCCAAAATCTAAGGTACAACTCCTTCCATCGTAGTTTTGTCCTTGGTTATATTTGATATTATAGATTATTTGGGTTTCGTTTGGTTTTATGCATTTCAAACATTTTTTGAAATTATGAATTTCCTATGTTTGGGTTCTAGTGCTGCTGATGAGGAATTCATTTCCAAAATGGCCATACAGCTCATCAAAATTATTGCAGTTGGAGTAAACGTAAAATATTACAAACACGACTGCATTATAATGACATGCCATAAAATTGTGGAAACAATGTGCAATCATCTTTGTAACGTGAAAGATTTAACAGTTATTTCAAATACATAAGATGAAAGTTGTTAAGTATGCTCTAGTATCTTTCTTTGTTGCAATGTAAAAACAAGATAATGACATTAATGTGATAGAAGTTAACTTATGTATTTGTTTGTAAATTATCCAACTCAATTTCTGACACACAGTATTTTTTTATTACACCACAATCACTTCATCTTTCCTAATTAATGTTTAAAATGCATAATTTCCTCAAGATTGGGGATAGTCAACAGAAGCACTTTAAGATAAGCTAGTTAGTCGTCAAGTATATATACTGATTTGATCACACGCAATTGTTTTGACAACACTTCTACCTGAAAACTCATCCATATAGAATATTTTGACGTTAAGTTGAAATTAAGAAAATCCGACTGACGTAAGGAGCGTTTAGTTGCGTCTTCAACTTTATCCTATCCTTTCTTTAGGTGAATATTTATTCTTTTCATTTTTATCAGTGACAAAACTTCCTAATTAAATTGTTCAGCAAATCATCAACAGCGATATTGTTTCCGTAAGATAAGCTTATTAACTCGGGTATCAATTACGGAAAACTATTATGTGTCTATGTGGAGTTTAAGATCGCCTTACAGGGCACCGATCACCAATAAGAATCAATCCTGGCCAATCATTTTAAGTGTTATTTAAATAACGTTCTAATTATCACCCTTGACTGTGACAAATGAACTAGTTACTGTATTGATTCAATGTGGGGAATAACTCAGTTTGATACATGGCACAAGAGGTTTTGTGGTGACATAGGAATGTAAAACAAACGTCACCTTTTGATACGGAGAAATCGTATTAAGGAAGAGCTGTGTCAATAGCTTTATATACAAACTGGTAATATAAAGAAGATTTTGATTGGTTGATTATCAAGTTTTTGTAGCTTACATCTGCTTTTTTATTCTGCAATTATTCAAAGTGTGTGTGTTTCAGTTTTTCCTATATTTCTGTGTATCGGATTGATATGAATCTAAAGTTTCTAGTTTTTTTCTTATTCTGTCCACCAGGCTTAAGTAATCATAGCCTGGTATATCAAAAATCTCTTTCTGGGTTTGCGGGCTTCCTTATTACTTTTATCTGGTGGACTTGACAAAAGAGACGAGAAACGTTTAAAGAAGTAACTATTCAGTCAAATTGTTTTCAAAATCATCTGACTAAAATTTTCAGTTAAACATGAAATAAAAGGGACAACAGGAAAAACACTCATGAGTTATATCCTTTGTCGCGTCTTGCTTCTGCATGTCTGTATGGCTCTGGCAACTCGTCGACTGCTTATAGGCAAGCGACGAAGAAGTCATTTAATAGCTAGCAGAGGTTTATGTCGCCAACATTGAAAAATGGCCCAATCTGTACGAATTTTTTGGTCAAAAGGGTCAACTTGTAGAACTCTAATTTGGACCAAGTCAAATGAAATGAATAAAAATCGTTCAGAATTCAATAAAAAGTCATTCAAAACGTTGTAATGCTTTGAAATAAAGATTAATTCGGAAAACTGCATGACTAAATATAGAAATGTAGTAACAAAAATGGCGTCATGTGCATTGTTTTTAGAATAATGGACAAAACAGGTGTTCTTAAGTATATAGTAATTTTCAAGACATATTGGGGTTGTTTTTGCCAAGCAAGTGATCAAAACAATCATAAAATAGAAAAAAGAAGGGAAACTGGGAATGTGTCAAACTGACAACGACCCAAAGGGGAGTATTAACAACTCAAAGCCACCATAAGATCTTCAACAAAAGCAGTGTTATGATTACGAAAATGTTTTATTGCATAAGCTATCCAAATAAATTCTAGTCTCAGCGCCAATTCCGATGACTGTCATTTGAATTTTTTTAAAATTGAAATTTGAAGTATAAGTACAAATTTCTTCGACTTTTAAGTCCATGGAGTCCATAAACTCAAGTTGTCAAGTTCAAAGTACGCCCAAAATAAGGCATAAGTCATGAGTTTTATTTTGATTTCATTGAATTGATAATTCAATAAAGTTATTTTCAACTCCGTTACAATACAGGCTAAAATATCCGTCAAAACATGCATGAGTTTTATCCTTTATCGCTTCTTGCTTCAGTACGTCACCATCAACAACTAATAAACTGCTAAGTATTTCTAAACCAAACTTGCCATAATCCTGCTATTTATCCTTTTCTTATAGAAGGATTATCTTCCGCCATAGCCGAACATAATTGACAGGAGCCGAAAACCACCTTAAAAATTGTCAACCGCAATGGTCTTTACTTGATACAAGTATTTCAAAAGAAATGGTGGATGAAACCGGTTTTGTGGCGGGTCAAACTTCCCCTTGTATTGCAGAAGTAACCGGTAGCAGCTCATATTATTCCAAAAACGTATTTGGTGACCACTTTTTTATGTCTTTAGAAAGTTTGTTAAAAAAACACTTTTTTCATGTCTTTAGAAAGTTTGTTAAAAAAACTAACTCATCAAGTAAAAATGATGAATTTTGTCAAAAAAACCAAAATATCTTTCTGTTAATTAAAATACTTTTATCAAAACAAACAGTAACAGAGAATAACTGATGTCTTCAATTTATGGATCTCCGTTTAAAACGCATATCTTTATTCAACCAATCTTGAAGGAGTTCTAAAACAGTTTTGTAACATGATTTAAAAAAAACATGAAGTTTTGTATACATATATTTACATATATTCTTTGAATCCGTTTCCTTTTTTTTCTGTAAAAAAACAGGAATTAACCAAGGACATTTTGTAAAATGAACCACAATGTTAACCAAAAGTCCAAATTCATGCTGACACCGTTCACAACCAAATCAGAATTCTTTTGTCAATTATCCTTTTTAATCAAATTGGCACTCACCTTGTTCTCAAATTTAACCAAAGAAGATAGAGAAGTTTATTTGTGGATTAGGGTTTCATTTATATGTTCAATATCATTTTGTATCTTTTAATGTAAGCTTAACTGACTTTAAATTATTCCAGTATCAGGAATATCAATGCTTACAAGAGGGATATACCTTTCAGTTTTATGAAATAAGGTAACTATAGATGTAATTTTTCGAATGATTCTAAATAATAAAATAATTACTATTTGCAAGATTGCTACCTAGTAGTTATTTAAAAAAATCGTCTTTAATGCCAAATGTCTCGCCAACTCAATACTTTGTCATTATGATTTGGCCTATATTTTGATGAGGTTGCTGGATAGAATTCCAAGAAATAAGAGGTCTTTGACAGTTTCAGTAAGTGCCAAAGTAAGAATCACAGATTTTTAAAATTCGACCTTTGCAAATGAACATTATAACTTAAAGGCGCTGAAAGGTTATGGTTGCAAGGTAGAATTCCAAAAATAACTTGTCTTTGAGATTTCCAGGATATAAGCCAAATTTGGAATCACAAACATTTTTCAATTTTATTATTAAAAATATTTGTTTGATTCTTATTTATTCAAAAATCCTAGTCGCTAAGAAGAATTTTGAAAAATTGCTTGTATTGGAGTTTCAGGAAATTAATCAAAGTTGGAACCATATTCTTAAATTCTCAACATCCAAATTAGTAAATACCGAGGTTACTGTGAATGTAAGTTCTGCATAATTCAAAATTATGTTTGGTACAAAAGAACTGCTCAAATGTTTAAATTGATGCAAAAAGATAAAATAATTATTGGTTTTTGATATATTCAGGAATTTTACCAAAGTTTACCAAAATTTCAACAGCCTCTTACACACATCTGCCCACTTTATGCAGAAATGTCAATTTTAATGTAATTCTATAAAAATTCAAAGATTTTATTCTACTTTAATACGAAAGAACTAGAAATAAATCTATTTTTCATCTGGTGGTAATTTTCTGACTGTCATCTTACTTTTGACTACTTTTTGTAAAATTTCAATTTTAAAAATATATAATTTCATTTGACATCTAAAAAACTTAAACCACAGGGTTAAAATAAATACCTTTCGTATATAAGAGGCTCTCAAGAGCCTGTATCTCTCACCTGGGTCATGCTGACACAATAAGTCAAAATAATCACAGCGTTTAAGGTTCTCATTTTCAAATTTGTTTATTGACTGTTTATAAGGGTCTCATTTTGAAGTTTGCTGATGTTATATGATCCAAAATTAAACTATGTTCCCCACTGGCAGCTATTTTTGATAGGGCGAAGACCAACTGTCACCTTTCTTGAAGAAGACCATTTAAGGATAATTGTGCCTCACTTTGGTTCCGATTGGCATAGTATTTTCAGAGGAGATCTTTAAACGATTTCCCATGGGGTCCAAGGTTATACAATGTTCCCCGCTGACTGCCATCTTGGATGCTATGCGGATATGCAAGGCATATTTTTTGAAGGGGACCAAGTAAGGACCATTGTGACTAAGTGTGATTCCAATTGGCCATGTACTTTCAGAGGAGAAAATCTATGAATATGTTTCATTATAGGGTCCAATGTTAAAACAACGTTCCCTCCTGCAGCCATCTAGGATATAATGTGGACTTTCTGGACACATTTTTAAAAGGGGCCACCTAAGGACCATTGTGACTAAGTTTGGTTCCAATTGGCCCAGTATTTTCAGAGGAGAAGATTTTTGCAATATTGTCCAATTTTGGACAAAGTTCCCCGCTGGCGGACATCTTGGATGCACCTGCAGACTTGCCGGACAAAATTTTTAAAGGGGACCACCGAAGGACTATTGTGACCAAGTTTGGTTCCAATTGGCGCAGTGGTTTCAGAGATGATCTTTGAATGTTTTCCTATAGGGTCCAATGTTAAACCGCGTTCCTGCTTGCGGCCATCTTTGATATGATACGGACTTGTCAAGCATTTTTTTAAAAAGGGGCCACCTAAGGACCATTGTGCCCAAGTTTGGTTCCAATTGGCCCAGCGGTTTCAGAGAAGATGTTTGAATGAAAAGTTTATGATAGACAGACCACTGACACAGTGATGGCAAGGCATAGCCATGCAGGTCAGTTATAAAATTATGCAGGCAATGGAGTTAAGATGCTACTTCAATATTTATCTGGGAGAGATGTTTGCAAGGTGGGCAAACAAAAATTACCAAGGCATAGCCATGCAGGTCAGTTAGAAAGTAAAGCAGACATTGAAGGTAAGATGCTACTTAAGTATTTATCTGGGAATGATATGTCCATGGTGGGCAAACAATGACTGACTGGGACTTACAACATGTATTAATATACAATTATTATAAATTTGTGAAATAAGTATAGTTTATGAAAGTATTTTTGCAAAAAAATGTGAAAATTTGTACAAAAAACACTTTTATGCTCTTGATTATGTAACAAATAATTATTTTTAATAAAGAGATAGCAGCGAATTTCTCTAAAACTTAAAAGAGAAAAGTAAATTAAAGAAGATTTGAAAACAGATTTTAAAGGGAAATAACCCATAACCATATGGCATTGATTTTTTTTTCTTTTTTTGTGAAAAAGAGTCAATAACTACAACACAGGCAGTTGGATTTTCTTCAAAATTTCAGAGTATGTAGATCTTGATATGCTGAACATTTTTGCAATTTACACTTTACCTCTATCTGTTACAATTTTTGAAATAAAAAATAAAAAAGGCTTAAATTTTGAAAATTTTACGGAAAAAGGACTGTAACTCTGAGACGGGTTTTCTTCAAAATTGCAGGGTAGATAGATTTCATCATTCTGAACAATTTTACCCGATGTCAGATTTTTGATATCTGCATCGGTTTTTGAGTTATTGGCTAAAAACTGCAATTTACCGTTAGGTTCTATTTTTAGCACCGGCGGCCATGTTTTTCATTGGATCATAATAAAATGAAGATCGTTTGTACAGGACATGTCACAGATGATTACTGTAAAGTTTCAAACCAATCATTCCAGTAGTTTCAGAGGAGAAGATTTTTAAAGTGAGCTAACGACGGACGGACGTCGGACGCCAGGTGATGGCAAAAGCTCACACTGTCATAGCCATGTGAGCTAAAAACTACGTCCATACAAAAAATAGATACGGAAAAACTATTCTAAAAAATCTAAATTTTTCAGCTGGAGATAATTTTCTGTACAATTTCTAGCTTCTGTCCCAATTTCAAAATACCATAAAGACTTGGTAAAGAAATTAATGTTTAGAAAACTTAAACCACAGGGTTGAAATGAATGTTGACGACGACGCCGACGACTGAATTTTGGATCGCTACATCGATACAGAAATTATGTCTACCATAGGTTTTCTTTATGTGCTATATTCATGTGTCTCAACAAATAGGACAATGTGTTATAAAAGTTTAAAAATAGTTATCAAAACATTTAAGGGCCCCTCTTAGCAGTTGAAAGGAGATTAGCAGATGATATCCCTTTCCGATTTAAGTCATGCGGTTCTGTTTATTTATTTTTATATATTTATTGATTTTTTTCCCGTAACCATTCTTTTTTGTGATTTAATCTTTAATAAAAGTCTATAAATGTGATCGATTGGGGACTAGTTATTGCACAAAAAAATTAAATGAAAATGAATCTGAAAGTAAAACACTTTCAATTTTAGTGCTAAAACCATTATATTTATACATTGTTAAGATCTTGCAGTTTTCAAATGTTTGATTCTTAGTTATATTTCCCTAATAAATCGATATGTCTCGTTTCGTCTCTTCCGGAGGTATGTATGACAGTGAATGACGAACGAGGAAGAACGCGGTTGTCGCGCAATTGTTTAATTCGGACACTTCCCATATAAGTATTGTATCGATGTTCAGACGATCGATTTCAATATTTTTCTGTGATGTATGAATTTTGATCACAGACATATCTGTGAAGGAATTGTCTATAATACATCGGCAAACGAATACCGAAGCAAGAACGAGGAAGGGGGAAATTCTAAAATCATAAATCCAAAATCACGGCAATTGACAGCAACATGAACCGAGACAGTATGACAAAGACAAAACAAATAAACAAAAATGAACAAGAATGCCACAAAACTAAAGCACTATCAGTGTGAATCCCTATAAAAACTGAGATATCATCAGGTGCTGCGGAAGGGTAAGCATGATCTGCTTCCCGCATGGCACCCGTCACACAACCACCTAGAATATCATGTTGAAAGATCTGTTTGGTGGCTGATTGGTAGCTGTGAAGGTACAACATTCTCCTCATTCGCATTCTGTAAGTGTGAATTGGTAGGAGCACAAGACCCTGAATGAGCAACAGAACATTTTTGGAAGAAACCCCACGACAGGGCTTTGTCTACAGAAATTACTGGGTTTATCAGCGGTTGGTACCTTGTCTATGCAAGAGAAATCCTATGCCTGATACCTTGCTCTCGTCGTTTCCAATTTTCTCAATAGAATAACTAAAACTTCAATTTCGGCCTTTAACATTCTCTTGCTGAATGATTTTCTGATAAAAAAACAATTTTTATTGCGAGAAAGCCCCTCTTATTTCTTCATGTCGATTCGTTTACTTGCATTTTATATTTACATATCGCATTGCACTTGAATGTGAAACAAATATGACCTTCACATTCTAAATTCTCGGGACATTTCATTCATTTAGCATCAAGAAAAAAGCGCCTATATTCGATTCATAGGCACATCGATTAAATGAAAAGTCATGAGAATCACTCAAAAGTGGAATTCTTTATTGAATTTGTTGCACATCCCACAAATTAGTTATTTCTTTTATTTCAGATATGAGGCATGGAAAAAACTGGCCGAAATATGGATTTAAAATTGATGGGTGTTCTACTGAACACATGTGTCGCCTGCTCTATAGAAGAGCAATTCTGGCTCAGTTAACCTCTAAAATATGTAAAATTAAGGTCTTAAGTATTGGGTGCAAGTCTAGACCAAGAAAACGTACCATGCAAATTTGTTTAAAATATGAATTATAGTTTTGAAGGACTTGCAGATTCGCACAGTGAAATGCCTCTAAAATCTTAAAAACAAACTAGTATAATTTGCATAACAGATCTGATAAACAACATATACTGAAAGTTTGATTGGAATATGACAGACAGTTTTGAAGAAGTCGCAAATAAAAATGAATTACAAACTGAACTTTTGGGCTCAGTTAACCTCTAAAATCAGCAAAATCAAAATTCTAAGTATCAGGAGGCGAATAACATATCCTGAAAGTTTGGTTTTAATATGACTTACAGTTTTGAAGGAGTTCAAAATTTACAAATTGAATTTACAAATGAGCTATTTTTCTCAGTGAACCTCTAAAACTATAAAACAAAATTGTACGTATCAGATGCACAAGTTAATCAGGAGAACAACATATCCTGAAAGTTTGTTGGCATCTGACTTATAGTTGTGAGGGAGTTGCACATTAACAAACCAGATAACAAATGAGCTATTTTGGCTTCATGAAACTCTAAAATCTGTAAAATAAATTCTAAGTACAACAATACACAAGGTGAACAACATATCCTGAAAGTTTGTTGGAACCTGACTTAAAGTTGTGATGGAGTTGAAGATTAACAAACATTAACAAATGAGCTATTTTTACTAAGTAAACCTATGAAGTCTGTAAAATCGAAATTCTAAATATCAAGTGCACAACGATTGCAGGTGAACAACATATCGAGCAAATTGGTTGGAATCTGGCTAAAGTTTGTGATGGATTTGTGGATGAACAGACTAGATTAACAAATGAGCTATAACAAATGAGCAATTCTGGGTCCGTAAACCTCTAATATCTGTAAGATTCAAATTCTTAATATATAAACAAATGACCTATTTTGGCTCAATCTGTGATATCAAAATTCAAAGTATTAAGTGCACCACAACACCAGGTGAGCAACATATCCTGATAGTTTGGTTGAAATCTAACCTTAAGTTGTGGTGGAAGTCAAGGATTAACAACAAGGAAGTTCCATAAAATACAAATTCTTAATATCAGGTGCATAACATCACTAGCTGAACAACATATCCTGAAAGATTGGTTGGAATCGGACTTGCAGTTTTAAAGCAGTTGCGGATTCAAAAAGGGACGACGCAAGACGACGGATAGTAATCCATATGTATCGACTCTGTTTACAGCAAGCTTTACAACAATTGAGACTTCTGGAAACCATAATTCATTTACAGTAGAAAATAGTCAATTTAGATTTATCACTTTAACAAACTCACCTTCGTTGTTAAGATAGCACTATGTAGTATATCACCAGGCCAGAAGAGCTGAGGGGCAACAGTCACTGCTGTCAGATTTAAACTTACCTTTGATGTCAAAGTAGCACTATGTAGTATATCACCGGACCAGAAGAGCTGGGAGGCAATATTTACTGCTGTCAGACTTAAACTCACCTTTGTTGTCAAGGTAGCACTATGTAGTATATCACCAGGCCAGAAGAGC
>MJUU01042281.1:0-21666 GCA_002080025.1 Modiolus philippinarum
TAACTGGGAAAGGAAACAAGTTACCAAAAATCTAATAGCTGAGTGCTAGCTTAATTTTTCGCAAGGAATCCATTGAAAAAAACTGCATCAAAATCGGACTTCAAATAAAAAAATTATTTTTTTTGAAATTTGCCCCTGTTGGGCCCCATTTATCTCGTGAGTGATACATGCTATGTGAAATCCGTTGGCAATTTCCAGATTGGAAATTTCCTCAGGAGCACACTGAAACAAACCCCATCAAAATCCAATAAATAATAAAGATTCTACAGTCAAATATGTGAAAACACCTTATTTAACCCTTTTTTGGCCCCTAATTCTGAAATGGGTGGGGCAAAAACCTAAAGGAAAAAAACGTTTCTCAAGAATGTTCTAAGAAACATTATACTAAGATTTGAAAACAATCCATCCACTAGAACCAAAGTTATGCTGTCCACAGACACGAAAATACCTAATTTTACCCCTTTTTGGCCCCTTTTTTGCCTCTTTTTCAAAAACGGGTTGGGCAGGGAACGCGAAATTAAAACCCGGGCTTAAGCTTGTGCCAAAAAACATCATACTAAAATTTGATAACAATCCGTTCACTAGAACTAAAGTTATGCTGTCCACAGATGCCGACGCCAACGCCGATGCCGACGCCAGCGCCATACCATAATACGACCGCAAAATTTTTGCGGTCGTATAAAAATTCAAAATAGTGCATTAATTAGATCCAAAATGTCAGAATTCTACCTATTTATCTTAAAATGTTATACATTTATCATTTCTCCTAAAATAATCAAAAACTTTTTTAGTTTAAGTTTCAGTAATAATCCGGATTTCTCCATAACAGTATGTCCAGTATGAATCTGATTCCTACAAGAAATTAAATTGGATCCAGAATCATCATAGTACAAATCAGGATATCTGAATTTCTCCTTGAATCAGGTATAAATTAGAATTCTAATTTGTCACAGTAGAAATTAGAATTCCAATTTGTACTTGAAGGATTCTTGATCCTACTGGATTCCAATTCATACTCTAAAATATTCATATACACATGTTTCAGATTAATTGTGCTGTTATGGTAAGATGAGGTATGTCTTCTCTATCCCCCATGTTACGTATTTTATTGTACTATGTTGCACATTTCGCGCCTTCCTTTGCAAGTAAAACTACCTTGAATCTTGAAATAAAGATTTAACAAGTTATCAGTTATGCCGGTCCTTTACTTCATGTTGACTTGCTTCCAAAATGTATTGTGACATGGATGTTTGTCAGATTTTTCTCTTTTTTTTTTACTCAAGAGTATAATAACCTCAAACGTGATATGCAACCTCTACATCATAAGATGTATAAAACTTCTTATTGTCAGTCATGTTCTTGTAACTGACGTAAAGTTGAATCGATCACATAATGTAGCGTTGCATTATTTTTTGCCATTAGTTGGCAATATCTTGTAGTAGTCGAGTGGGAGTGTTTTTTGCCCACCAGAGAAACCTCTTGTTATATAAGCATTGGTGATGTTACCAAAGGTTGGAAGTGAATTTCCTGAAGAGTCTTCAAGTTTGTAACGACCCACAGAATTTACCTCTTCAGCATGTTTCTTTATCTTCAAGATATAAGAATATAAATGCATTTACATACCACATCTTTTTTAGAAAGCTGTTGATAATTGATTTTTCGAACATTCGAAAGATCCACTTAATGTAGAAACAGCTTTTAAAACACATATAAGAGAAATAACTTTAAAATTTCACTAGAAGACAAACCAAAATCTTGCAAAGCAACAAACATTCCAAATACCATTGACTTCAGTTAGTGTCGATAAACTCACCTAAGCTCAAAACTTAAATAAGGTAACTTATCCAAAGCATAATTGAAACATATCATTTTTATTGACAGCAATGAACACTAGCATTGTGGTCAGTGAAACATAGCAATTACTCAAATTTTATTCGTATTCTTGTAAAATGGAATGCAATTTGAGTAGCTCTGAAATAACGAATTAAGCATATTATCGTTTTGGATTCCGTCAACAAATTACCAAACCAGATTCAGGAAGTCATTTTTATTAACAGGATATCGTTACAACTAATTTATTAAGTGCGATATCCGATTTTGCACAGCTGGTCTGTACCTTCATTTTCGCGGAGAGGTTATAATTGAAGTCGGCAAGGTTAGGGATGCGGTTTGCACTTAATGCAGACCATTTTTCTATATATTAACACGATTTTAATTAGTAAGAATAAGAAAAACGAGTAATTTCGTGAAAATCTGCAAGAATTTACATGAACAAAAAGTAGCAGGTTACGTGAATTACGATTTTCTCGATTCGCACATGGACAATAGTGGTTATGTTTCACCTAAATATAAGATGAAGTTAAATTTCATGAGGGAAAAATTTCCCTAATGATGATCGAACCTGCGCTACCTTTCTGTAATATCTAGGTGATCAAACGGCTTTCATAATTTGCTGCGGCTACTTTCGCAAGTTAATGGACAGATGTAAGAAAATATATTTAAAGAACTCAGGTTATTTCAAAAATACAATCTATTTAGTATTTATATAACAAAAGTAAACAAATATCTGAAACAAGATCAATATAAAAGCAAACTTTTTCGTATGAAGAACAGAAAATAAATTTATTAACTAATTGATATAAGTAGCCTAAATAAATTGATTTAAATATAAACATGAGTAGAAGATTCTATTTCAATGGTGGGATGTCAGCATTTAGATTTAGATATATACTTTCTTGTATTTTTTATATTTGGCAGTATTTTTTATATATATATTCTAGGTCCTTAATAAGTTAGTTAAAGTATGTTTCAGAGTAATTAACTGAATTAAAGTGCTTCGTAAGTAAAGGGGTGGTAAAAAATGCCTTCGCGCTGCGCGCTCAGGCATCTTGATCACCCCTTTTCTTATGAAGCACTTTAATTCAATTAATTACTCTGAAACATACTTTAACTATTACATATTTTATCCTGGTAAAATATCAACATATAGGCCAACCTGTGGTAAAATCAGTATATACAATGTATTAGGGTAAAATATTAGGCATAAATGGCCAACCCGTGGTAAAATCAGTATATATTCCAAGCTCCCAAGAATTATTTGATTCTAAAAGGACAAATAAACATGATATCTGAAATGAAGCACTATTAGTTGAAGGCAAAAAATTGCTGTTCTGTAAGAAAACTGAAAATAATGTATAAAAATTTGATGATAATTTTGAAACATAGAAATTTTTATGTGGACTTTTAACAATGCAAAACTGAAAGTAAAAATATTTATAGGCACCTTTATTTTTATTTTATGTTTCAAGAATATTGGAATTCCGGGATTGGAATAGCCTTGAATACAAATATTTATAGTGATTTTACCAATGGTTTGTACACAAAGAGATGTCAAATTAGAATACTTTATCCATGTTATATCATTAACTAGTTTTGAACATTTTACACATCATAAATTTTGCACTAGGTTAATCAAGCATTCCAAACAAGGTAACATTTATGGCGGAGACTATAACCAGATAATTTTTTTCAAAACTAAATCTTCTTCTGAAGTAATAGGCTTGATATCTGTTAGGTCATGAAACAAGAGGCTTTGAAGAGCCTACATCACTCACCTGACATCATGGCTTTAAGATGGCTGGAGTCAAATTTCGTGTATGATTAACAAAGAAGTATCTTCTGCATATTTATTTTTTGTTCAATGTAGTTTCAAAGAAGAAAACTTTCTTTTATTTATGTACATAATGTAATTTGAGTGTTTTTGTTCCTTCTGGCATTCTGCTGCCATTTTTAGCTCACCTGGCCCGCAGGGCCAGGTGAGCTATTGTCATCACTATGCATCCGTCGTCAGTCGTCAGTCGTCTGTCCATCAACAATTTCAAAAATCTTCTCCTCAGAAACCACTGGGCCAAATGTAACCACTCTTGGCCTGACTCATCATCAGGGTATGCCTTCTCAAAGTTATGTTTGATTAGTTGGCCGGTCAAAAAACATGGCCGCCATTGCTAAAAATAGAACATAGGGGTAAATTGCAGTTTTTGGCTAATAACTCGAAAACCGTTACAGATATCAAAAATCTGACAGAGTAAAAATGATCAGCATGATGAGATTCACCCACTGTGCAATTTTGAAGAAAATCTGAAAACCCATCTCCGAGTTATAGCCCCTTTTCCGTTAAATTTTCAAAATTTTTGCATTTTTTATTTTTTATTTCAAAAAGTGTAACATATAGTGGTCAAGAGTAAATTGCAAAAATGTTCAGCATATCATGATTGACTTAACCTGAAATTTTGAAGAAAATCTTTAAACCAATTGTCCAATTTCAATGACATTTGGTTTCCAAATAGTCTTGATGTCGCAACTTCAAAACTGATGTTAAAAATTGTTCGTTGACCGCCATTTTCAAAATGGCAACCAAAAAGGCGGGAAAATCAACATTGTCCGAATTCAATGTCATTTGGTTTCCAAATAGGTCTTGATGTCACAACTTCAAAACTGATGTTAAAATTTGTTCGTTGATTGCCATTTTTAAAATGGTCGCCAAAAAAGGCTAGAAAATTCAACATTGTCCGATTTCAATGAAATTTGGTTTCCAAATAGATATCGATGTTGGGACTTCAAAACCGGTGTTGAAAATTGTTCATTGACTGTCATTTTCAAAATGGCCGCCAAAAAAGGTGGGAAAATGAACAACATTGTCCAATTTCAATGATATTTGATTTCCAAATAGATATTGATGTTGGGACTTCAAAACCAATGCTGAAAATTGTTTGTTGACTGCCATTTACAAAATGACGTCTCCACTTCAAAACTGGTGTTGAAAGTGGTCCTTAGCAAGAACCTTTTTGTCAAAAAAAAAAGCCCAACAAAGAAATATAGTAAAAGATGATCAGACTTTAAAAAAGTTCAAGATATTGGAGGTGTTGGAGCTACAAAAGTTTGAGAAACTGAAGATCAACTGTATAACTTACAATGTTTCCTTGATTAAGGCAACTGAAAGCCAGGTGAGCGATACAGGCTCCTGGGAGCCTCTGGTTTATAATAGTTGAGAAAATTTTGAACAGGAAATGTGTGTGATAGGTGAAATAACCAACACAGGTGATGAATACACCCAATTCCCATTTTAAAAGTGGAGGTTCATTGGCAGATCCAGAGCAGGTTCCGGGGGTTGGAATCCCCCTTTTTCTAGACAATCATGTACTTTTTTATGAATATCCCAGGCTTTCCGAAAGTTGAAAAATTCTGCTGGTCATTTGGTCCAACAAGCAAGAAAAATTGCCGGGCTAAAAGTGAACTTGCCGGACCATTATGACGAAATCCGGAAAAAATCGTGTTTTCTCCATTTTGGTTCTGATGTACAAAATCGGAAGTCAGTCATTCGCAATTTCGTAGTCAAAATTGGATTTACATTCTAAAGCAAAAAATTAATAAAGACAGCAAGCAATGTTATAGTTTAAAGACCAGTTGAAACATTTTCTATTCACATGCAGATAAACAGAGGCAACAACCAATGGCAAGATGAAATCTCTTGCCGGTCCTCTGGTCTGACACGGATAATAATTCACCGGTCCAGACTCAAAAATGCCAGTCAGGACCGACAGACCGGCACATTTCAGAAAGCCTGATATCCTGATGTTTTTTAAGAAATCCCCCAAAAAATTTTCGTTCCTCGCTCCGCTAGGCAAAATTTCCTTTCAATTCCAACTGGAACCCACCTTTTCTGATTGCCTGGATCCGCACCTGAGGTATAAGTAGTGTTTAATCATCTATAGTTAGTGTATATATACGTAGTATATATTGCTTCAGTCATTCAAAGGACTTACTTTGCATTGGACATTGGCTTTCACTTCACACTCTGATGTCACATTTGGCTTTCCATAAAAACAATGCTTGTTAAATCTACAGTTAATACAGTTGCCACCAAGTTTTTCACAGACTACACCATCAGGACATCTGTTGTTGTTGTCAGTAGTTGGTGGTGTCATTGTTACTCTTTCTGTTGTATTAACATTGTAGCCAGGTGATGTGACCTCTGGTGTCGTTATTTGACCTTTAAAGTGAAAGTAAATGTACATGTTTGTAGTGAAACCTCTCCCCTTCAATAGCAGAAGTGTCAATTGTATTTACATTGTATTTACAGAAATAACAGAAAAAGGGAAGTAATTTGAGGAAAAGTTGATGAAATTTGTTGTTTTATTTAATACTGGTATGGCATCGCAACTGAAAGGGTGGCAAAATAATGTAGTCCTCTCAGGTCAACCAGGCAGCATGTAATGCAATATGCTCAAGTAAAATTGTGCACTAAGTTAATTATGTTAATCAAACATTCAAAGCAAGGTTACAATTATGGCCAAGACTATAAAAAGAAAACTGTTTTTAAAACTACACCTTCTGAAGTATTTAGCTTGACATCTGCAAGGTCATGAAACATTAAGAGACTTTGAAGATTTTTTCTACTTAAAATGTATATTACTACTGATGCTAATTACATGTATGGTAAAATACATATATTATTTAGGTGTCTGCAGGGTATTATGTTCCTATTATAGAAGTTTGTGAAATTTTCTGTGTATAAACATAATTGTATTATTGTTCAAAATATAAAATAAAATTTGGGGGTCAACGTGCATTTCAGTGCAAAAAATTAAATAATTGAAAATTTCAGGATTTTACATACAAAATAATAAGGAAAATGGCTTTATGAGGGGATAGCTTTAGAAATTTATTATAGAATTTGTTCATACTTTGCATGTGTTTTGAATTAATTATATAGTTTACATATAAAAAATAAAAATTAGGGGTCACCGTTGAAATAAGAGAGATAAATTGTAAAATGTTAATCTTTTCTAATTATATCTATGTTAAATTCTTTGATCAAATTATCTCCCTTGCATAATTTCTGTGTTCTGTAAATCCAGAAACAGATTTGATGCTTGTGTGTATGAAAATGTTGTAAAAGTGATAATGAACAATAATTTTAAATACTTTGGAATTTTCTTTACATATTAAATAACTATTTTGTTAATTTTTTTAACGAATGAAACCTAAATTAACAAATATTACACAAAAATGGCAGAATAATACCACTGATACAACTTAAATAAGCAGCTTTCATTTTTTTACTTTTTGCATTCTTGTATCATTTTTACATCAAAAGAAAGCTGCTGATTTTGATATGTAAGCAATCCATGGGTATGCTTATTGTGTCCAAGTTACAGCTGGTTTTAAAATTTGCTAGTCTTTGAGTGTTTATATTCCAGTTTTGGATAAAATTTTGGCTACTCTGTTTGTGTCTGTAAGACACATATGATGCCCCCACAGTTGGATATAAAACATGGACATCCAATTTCTAAGCACTTGATATAACTGTGACTTTAATACTATGGGAGGTGTTGACCGGAACAGCAGTTCCAGAACACACATTTTGATAAAATGGCAAAGTTCAACTAACCCTCAAAATCACAAATTTTGGCCAAAATCTTTGACATTACAATATGCACATCTTCTATCTATGCCTAATCACTGTGCAAAGTAAAATAAATGTAGCTTTAATATTGTGGGAGGAGTTATATCTTGTGAGGAAATACATATGTAACCAGATAAACAAGGGTTGAAGCAAGCAGGTGTGGAACTGATGTCCATCCAGCAGGGTTGGGGTTGATTACTTAAAAATGTAATCGATAACATCATGATTACATTGAGGAAAAAATGTAATAGATTACATCATGATTATCCAAAATTTCAAGAGTAATTGATTACATATGATTAATTTTGTCCCAGTAATCATGATTACAGCATGATTACCTCAAATATTTTTTTCCACACATGAATTAAAAGAAAATTAATTATTTAGTTGGCATAAGAACTGAATGAAATATTTTAGCACCTAATTATGTTTTTACAGTATTTTACTTTATTTATACAGTTATTACTATAGAAGCTTCTGCAAATCCAATTAGTGATGTCACAAAATCTAATTTACATATGCAAATTAGCATTTTTGGTTGGCAAAGCTGAAGAATTACCACTATATAGCATTGGAATAGAACTTTTGATCTTTGATAACTTTTTTTATTATATGCACGATTTTGGATCTGTAAAATGCATGTTAAACACTAGAATATTTATATTTTTTCTATCGATTTACTTTTCTTAAAAAATGAGCAAATATTTTTCCATGTGCATTTCAAAATTGTAGATTTTTTAAAAATTTATACGGTTTACAAATACACTAATTCTAAACACATTGAAACTGAAACAAATGTTAATTTTTACGTTTAGATTTTATCTGCACTGATGAGACATAATTTGTTGAAATGCGCATATGCAGAAAGTAAATTCACAGTAACTTCAGTATTTAGTTATTTGTTACCACTGGGTCGATGCCACTGCTGGTGGACTGTTAGTCCCCGAGGGTATTCACCAGCCAAGTAGTCAGTACTTCGGTGCTGACCCGAAAGTCGATTATTTTTGAAACCTTACAATATCTAAAATTTTGTAAATTTTATTGGAAACTAAGGAGTATCTCCCTCATGCAAAGCTCTGTCCTTAGCTGATTTTGGCTTTACATTTAGATCACTTTGGTTATTTGTTCTCTATCAGTTTTTAAACATTTTTTAGTTGATGGTCTTCCAAACGTTTAGATTTTATCTGCACTGATGAGACATAATTTGTCGAAATGCGCATATGCAGAAAGTAAATTCACAGTAACTTCGGTATTTAGTTATTTTACATCCTGTAAAAGTGTAAACATTCCGAAATTAAGATAAAAAAGAATTATAAATTTATATCAAATAACAAATTCTTACTTGTTAATTGAAAATGACAATTTTATGACCCTAATCAGTGACAACAATTTCTTGCTATTAAACCAAGGTAAATTTTTCAGGCATGTGATGTCACGGGCAAAAGCTCCTAGTGCAATCTGTCAATATTAGGATGTAATTCACAAATAAATAAAATGTAGTTTAGGTTTATAGGGAAAGCTTGTTTCTCTGGCAAAAAATGTATGTGTAATATGATTTCTTAAAAAAAGAATGATTCAAACAAGAACAAAATACTCTGACTTTGAATAAATTCTTTATATTTAAGAACTGTTTCATCATTTAATATTTTGACATTATATATGCCCATTTTCAAAATAAATTACAACAATTTTATATGTTTTTCTACATGATAGCAGTGAAAAAAGAATTTACTCAATATGAGTAATACATGTTATGAATGTAATGAAAAAAGGATAAAAGTTTCAAAAGAATCCATGTTATAATACATTTAAATAATGTAATCAAGATGTAATTAACTTATGGTAAATACCCTGAGTCCTGGGCAGAAGGCTATCTGATCCCATTATTCAAATCTAAGGATATGTCGGACCCTAACAATTATAGAGGGATCACAATTACTGCTTCATTAGGAAAACTTTTTAACAAAATTCTTGATACACGTCTCCAAAAATTTTTGGAAAAAAATCATATAATCCATGACAGTCAAATTGGGTTCACAAAAAAGGCAAGAACGTCTGATCATATGTTTATTCTTAAGACTATAATTGATAAGTACTGCCATAAAAAAGAAGGTAGAGTTTATGCCTGCTTTGTTGATTTCAATAAAGCCTTTGATACAGTGATACATCAAGGCATCAAATTCAAACTATTGAATATTGGCATCAGTTCGAACTTTTATAATGTTATCAAAAGCATGTACAGCTTAAGCAAATCCTGTGTCCGCATTGACAAATCAGTTACAGAATTTTTTAATATAAATGTTGGGGTGAAGCAAGGGGACAACTTAAGTCCAAATTTGTTTAAAATTTTTATAAATGATCTTCCTGAATCACTCAAAAATACTCCTGATCCGGTTACGCTCCAATCACAACCCATTCATTGTCTAATGTATGCAGATGATATTGTACTTCTCTCAACGTCTGCCAATGGACTGCAAAAAAAACTTGATCGATTAAATTTGTATTGCAAAGAGTGGTGTTTAAAAATAAATCCCACCAAAACAAAAGTACTCATTTTCAACAAGGCAGGCAGACATATTAAGCATATTTTCACCTCGAATGACAGTTACATTGAGTGTGCTCAGCACTGCAAATATTTGGGTATAACCTTTAGTGCATCTGGTTCTTTCTCTTTTGCTCAAGGGGAATTATATAATAAAGGACTGAAAGCATATTACAAACTACGAAAAGATTTTATATCACTACATCCCAGTATCAGAAACAGCTTGCATGTCTTTGATCATACCATTAAACCAATTCTTTTGTATAGTTCTGAAATTTGGGGATATTTCAACCCATTTAAAAAGAAACTAATTTGTGATCATCCATCTATTGATGATGCTTTTTATAACTTAAAGTCTGAGAAGTTACATTTGAAGTTTTGTAAATTTTTACTTNGTTAAGTATTACTGTTTTAAGTAAGGCAATGCCTGGGATGAACCAACTTCCATCTCTTAGTCATTTCAAATTTAAGTCTATGTGTAAAAAAATTGTATTTCAGTATTATGAGAAATGTTGGCATCACCAAATGTATAAGAATAAGGATGGTAAATTAACCAATTATGTTAAATTCAAAACTCATTTTGGAATGGAAAAATATCTTTCCTTACTAAGATCCCCTGAGCATAGGAAAAACTTTGCCAGACTGCGCATATCAGCACATAGGTTAAGAATTGAACAAGGTCGATATCAGGATACTCCCCGACAAAACAGAACTTGTCTTAGGTGCAGCTCCCACGAGGTTGATGACGAGAAACACTTTTTATTCTCATGCAATTCATGTATGCTTAAAAGAAATATTATGGATAAAACAGTTAATTCTATTTGTCCAAATTTTGGATTACTGAATCATGATGAAAAACTTTTTTGGATATTAAATGTAGAGAATATTGATGTTTTAGTGCAGATCTGTGAACTTATTACAGAAAGTAATATTTAATATCTGTAGGAGTTTATTTGCTTGTGGTCTGGTGTCATAGAGCACTGTCCCTTGGTGCCCCCAGCAGTCTGGCTACATCTGCTCCAGGCACGAGGATGGCATACAGACTCATCATATTATTACATTATAAAACTGCCACTACATTTAAAAGGTTCACAGGGTATCATTTAGCATTGTCCCTTGGTGCCTTTTGCAGATGGGACACAGTGAATCTGTCTCTTCTGCATGAGGCACGAGGATGATACCCTGGAACCAATTCTTTATATATATATATATATATACATATCTATATTTTTTATTTATTTTTTATTTATTTTTTTATTTTATTGTTATTTCCACTTTGTGCAAATTTCTAAAAAATCGCAATTTCGTGGGGCTGTACCAGTTTTGATTTGTGTTAACACGGATGCATTACTCTATACTATAGTTTTCAATCTTGTATGTTGTCAGTCAGTTTATGTTGTATAAATGTATTTGTCATGCCCCATGTGGGCCCATTCTTTGGAAATAAAAGATATTGTATTGTATTGTATTGTAATAAAAAAATAATCATGATCACAGCACTTTTTCACTCAGTAATCGATTACATATGATTACTTGTAGTAAAAAAAAATTCAATGATTTCTGATTACATGTTATTACTGAGGAAAATCAATTACAATTGATTAAGATTACTGATTTACGATTACCCCATCCCTGTGTCCGTCCATGTTAGTGTACAGTAAAGCCAGAGACTTACCATGATAAATCACTGTGATAGACATATCACTCTAAATTTTTTAATAAATATATCTTTTTTCCTGATTCATCTATCCAAATAATTTCTTTTGCATATCAAGTGGTAAAGTGCATCACTTTAAATGCAAAAGAAAGCATGTTGATAAATTAAACAGGAGATAAAATATACACGTTTCACTAGGCAGAGTGATAAGTCTATCACAGTGATTTATCACAGTAAGTCTCTGGCTGTACTGTATATACATGGATAGTAAAATTTTCTTATCAGTAACAAGCTTAAGACCCTGTGGGTAAACCATAGGCACTTGTCCCTAAAAAAAATCCCCTACCCATGACTTTCTTACTTAACAAATTCTGTTCCATTCTGGAAAATATCCGATATTACATAGGGGTCAACAAAGGTCAGCCGGCGTCATTCACATCTGCTAGCCATAATGAGCATAGCCGGCTAGCAGAATTTCTGGGTATATACAGTACAGAAAGAGACGTACCATAACAAATCACTTGGAAAGACATTAATTTTAATCCTTTAGACATGAAATCACAGACATACTATCACTGTGATAGACCTAAAAAGCCATAAAACAGAGTGGAGAGGATTAAATTTTATTACCCATTTTACCTGTACATTTCTTTGAAGTCTACCTGCTTAATTAAATTTTTACCTGTAAAACAGGAAATGTCCTGACAAAACTTGGGTTTTATTGCCCAAATAAAAATTTTTTCAGGGAAAAAATTAATCCCCATCACTTTCCAAGACATTCCCACTATCACAGTGATTAGTTATGGTACATGTATGTCTCTTTCTGTACTGTAAACAACCTATTGTATTTCTACCTTGATGTTTATTCTGTCACAGTCAGTACTCCATTGTGATTGGTCAATTAGATGTAAGGTAAGTTTTTTATTTAACATCGGTGAACACAACTCAACAATTAACATAAGCTTCATACAAGCTTTTTAACCGACTGCAAGATTTTTCGACCTGATAGCACTGATGCCGTTCTGGCACGGTTGCCAGGTTTTGTGAGGGAGGAAAGCCCGATATTCCATTGTGGTAAATCGGTGAAACCCTCGAGCTAGGGTAGGTTCCTGGAACCAATATGACACGTGTGAGGATTGAACCCTCACAGCTGTGTCAGGCCTCATGATCTTAAGTCCAGCGTCTTAACCACTCGGCCACCCTGCTCCCTAGTGTATTTTATCCAAAAGGAAGGAATACACTACCGGAATGAATCCACTGTTAAAGCAACCAACTTATTTTATCCCAAAAGAAAGATATGAATGTCCCCTGTTTAGCCCAGCTAAGATCGGCACCCAGTTTTTAATCAGTTCGGGGTAAAAATGCATGAATGGCGCCGGGGAAAGTAAGAATAAGATTTATGTTAGTGCTAGACCGAATTCTTCTGCCTCTGTGGTGCAAATATTACATATTTATCATTTATGTTTTCTATTTGGACTTTTTATTTTATTTGCACCATAGAGGCAGAAGAATTCGGTCTATGTTAGTGCCTGTGGTGTAAACGACAGATAATTCGGTCCATCCTTGTTTTCTACTTGTTAATTAACCCTACTACTGTTTATATCATTTTACCGTCTACATTTTCATTTGTTGAAAATATGTCTGTCAACTGTAGAATGAAAGCAGCAAAAAGAAGAGCAAAATTTGCTAAAATTTTCATGTCATTGTTTACTTCCTGTTTGTATCGAAAGTATAAAATTACGGGTGCGGAAAGCTAACGTATAAAATGCGGAAATAAACGATGTATTGAGTTTTTGATATTCCAGGTAATATACCAAAACTGGAATCAAATATTTTTCATCCGAAGATTTTTTTTTATTATTATTATTTGTTTGTTTTTGTTGGCCGCGGCAAGACCCTTTCAATTTCTGATCTGTTAAATTTTTACTTTGTGTTTACTAAAGAGTATTACTTTGCTGTTAAAATTTGTGTTGTTTCCGTATTGCCCTCCGTTTATCTACAATTGACCCCTACAATGTAATAGAAACAAATAAAACGAAGTTTTCAAGGTTTTATCCCAAAATATAAATGGTATTTTAGACTTTCTGGAAATTTACCAAACTTTGAATTAAAAATATTTTGGAAATCTCATTGGTGAAAATGTTTATCCAAATTAAAACAAATTCTAAAAGCCAGGCTGTTGGGTAGATTTCCCCCAAAAAAATTGTGGTCTTTGGGATCTTACTGAGACTTTCAGGAAATTAACCAAAGTTGTAATTAAATATAATTTTGAAATCAAATTGGTGCAGGAAAATGTGCTTTTATATCTAGTTGAAACAATGTTTTCAACCTAACTGCAATGTAGATTTCAAAAAAAATAAGTGGAATTCAGACTTTCAGAAATTTACCCAAAACTGGAATCAAATATATTTGAAATCTAATTGTATGAAAACGTTTTTTTTTTTCAAATTGAAACAATTTCTAAACTTTGGTTTAAATGTAAGAGTAAATAGAGTGGTCTTTAGAGCTTTCAGGCCAATTTACCAAAAGTTTGAATCACCGTTTAGAATAAACACGTGTGCAAATATAATGATTCTACTGAAAATTTCCAAAAATATGAGTCTTTGACATTTTCAGTAAATAAACCAAGTTGGGACCGAAATTCAAATTCAGAAAGCTTATTTCACATTTACAAACTATACACAACACTGAATTCTGCAACAGAATGAAATTCATGAATGTAAGAATATACATGTATGGACATTGTCGCATGCCACATGTGTCAAAACATGTTTGGGCCTTTGTCAAATGCGACACCATAAGGCCTTTTTTGCGCCAAGATAAATATAAAAAAAATCTGAAAGCCCCCTATCAGGACGAAACGGACAGAAATTCTACTAGCATTCACTATTTCCCTTTTTTTTTTTTGCCAAATAAATATAAAGGCTTTGTAATATGTAGCGGTTTTCCCCGTCATTAGTCTGACCCAAAAACACCAAATCAGGGAGTTCCCACATCACGATCCCCTTTCTGATTGACTTGCTGACCTGAAAAGAAGTATCCGACTTCCAAGCCATCGAACAGCGGAAGTTTCATCTTGCTTCAATTTTGATAAAAATCCTCCGTGTGCTTCAGTTATCTACTGTGACGATTGTGTCTTTTTAATACAGTTAAATAGTTTGTCTTAGCAGAGAAGTCTCTTTTCTAAGTCATTTCGAACTGCCAAATACAAATTGTATGTCGATGAACGATATTATTATTGCGACCCGATCTGTGAAACTGTCTTATGTTTTGTGCTTAGGGTCGACGTGATAGGGAACTAGAATTCTTCCGTAAATGATGGTTTACAGTGTAAGATGACCCGTATAAGATCGATGCACGCGACCTCATCTTACACGGGTAAATGACCAACCACAAGTGTGCATTTTTGTGATAAAACAATCGTCACCATAACAGAACGTCATAAAACTCCTGACGTCACAATGTAAAGTGCAATCAAATGGCGACGACGTTGTTCACACAGTATAGGTTTGCAGACGTTTCTTTTCGTATTTTAAGGAAGAAATAGGCTCTTGCATTCGGTCAAAATTTAGATCGGGATATCTTTCACTCGTGTAAGAAATTCTACGTCTTTTCGTATCGTTTCGCTACGCTCAACTCGAGAAAAGACGAAATTTCTTACACTCGTTAAAGATATCCCGATCTTAAATTTGACCTTATGCAAGATCCTTTTAGTCTGTATCTTTCATCCGACAAAATCGGTTTTGAGCAATACAGATACAAATTATTGAATAAATAACCAACAAATTTCTGCTATAATGAGCCCTTTAGATAATAAGAGGCCCTCGGGAGCCAGAATCGGTTACTAGGACTATGCAAGTCTATGGTTAAAAAGACAGAAGTTTCAGAGATCTGAATTGCATTTCTTAAATGGTTTAATTTCCAACTAGTGACAATCTTGGGTTGGATGCATATCTGATGTACACAAGAAGGGTACCAGGGCTACTGTGAACAGCTCTAGTGGTTTCAGAGGCTAAAAGGGTACAGCCAACTTTGACGAGGTGCATACCTAACGGAGTTTTAAATAGATTATCTTTCTAGGACAATTGTGGCTTATGTTGATTCTGATTTGAAAAGCACTTTCTTATATTTTTGAATGTGTCGTCTTTCAATAGGTTTAATTTTCAATAATGTACCCCTCTGGAGGCAGTGTGAGGTATGAACTTGCCGGATAACTTTTAGGAGCCATCTACAACTCATTGTAATTAAGTTTTGTTCTAATGGGACTAGTAGTTTTGATATCTTTCAATGTGTTTTCTATAGGGTCCGGTGTTACACTAAGTTCAGGGCTGTCAGCCATCTTGGATAGTGCATGGGCCCGTCGGATACATTCTAAGGCACCCTCTAAGGAGCAGCGTGACTGATCTTGGTTCAAACTGGACAAGTAGTCTCACGAGTCTTTGAAAGAGGTTTCCAAAAAGTTCAATGTTAACTATGTTCCCGCTAGTGGCCACTCTGGGCCTGCAGGAAACCTTTTTGGAGGGAACCATCTAAGGATCATTATGATTAAGTTTGATGGCCATCCTAGATTGAAAAAATTTGAAAGGGGGTAATGACTATTGTGATCAAGTTTAGTTCTAATTGGAAGAACGGTTTCAGAGGAAGGGACAATCTAAGGACCATTATGACTGTATGGTTCTAATTGGACACGGTAATTGCAGAGATCTTTGAATGTGTTTTCAATAGGGTCCATTGTTAAACTATGTTCCCCTGGTGGTCATCTTGGGTGGAGTGCGGACCTCCCGGATACAATTTTTAAACGGACTACACAAGGACAATTTCGAACAAGTTTTTGAATTGGCCTAGTAGTTTCAAAAGGGAAGATTTTTTAACTGAAAAGTTACGACGGACGGACGGAACATCTGGTTATAGCAATGTGATCTAAATTAAAATAAGAAAATTGTCAACCTACAAAAACTACTATATCACACCATTTTTAACCCTACCGATTCCGTCCAGTGCCCATGCCAAGTCCCATATTTGTTCTAGTTCATGATCATGAAGTGAGGAATCTTTGTTAGATACTCCTTTATAGTTTGGTTGAGTAGTATGGATTGTAAAAAAAAATTCCAAATAGGTTCTAATGTTAAACTATGTTCTGTGCTGACGGCAGCCAGCAGAACATAATTAACAATCTTTGTGCAAGACTTTGCATATACCATTTCAGTCCAGTCCGGTTCAAATTACCTTAGTTCAGAGGACATAATCAGATACGTTTTCCCACGGGATTCTAAGTTAAAGCTGGCGAACATATTTTGTTGACGAATTTAAACGGAATGAACACTCTTTATGAGAACCCCCAATATATCATTACTGTACTGATTGTTTAATTTTGCTTCATAGGAAATTATCAAAATACGTATTTCCTTGGGTCTTATGTTAAACTGTATTTTCCAACCACGAAACCATGAAAACACCATTCAACACTATTTTTTACATTGATTTAGTACATTCAGATGAGATCAAATTGTGTTTTCCCTTAGGTTCAATCTGGGACTAATATAACATTATATTAGTCCTAGGTTCAACTAGAGGCTCACATGAGCTTGTATCGCTCACCTGGCGACTGGTTTTATTCATTGTCATCAAAAGACCACCCATTCATACTATAAATCAATTTGCCAGACGTTACAGTTTCAATCTTGGATGAGGAACAAACATAAAACCAATAACTTTGAAAGGGACCATTCAAAGACAATTGTAACCAAGAACCAAGTTTGGTTCCAACTGGCTCAGTAGATTCAGAGTAGAAGACATTTGAATGCACTTGCAATAGAGTCCCTATGTTAAACTAGCTGGCGGCCATCTTGGATGGGGTACAAACATAAAAATCGCAAACTTTAAAGGGACCATCCAAGAATTATTGTGACCAAATTTGGTTCAATTTGGCTTGGTAGTTTCAGAGGAGATCTTTGGATGCATTTCCCATAGGGTCCCCATGTTAAACTACGCTCACTTGAATGAGGTATGAACATAAAAATCACAAACTTTCAAGGGGACCACCGAAAGACTATTGTGACCTAGTTTGGTTCCAATTGGCTCAGTAGTTTCAGAGAAGCAGATCTTTGAGTACATTTCCCATAGGGTCCTATGTTAAACTATGTCCCGTGCTGGCGACTATCTTGAATGAGGTACGAACATAAAAATCACAAACTTTAAAGGAGACCAGCCAAGGGCAATTGTATCCAAGTTTGGTTCCTATTGGCTTATAGTGGTTTCATGAGAAAAGACCTTTGATTGCATTTCCCATAGTGTCCCTATGTTAAACTATGTTCCATGCTGGCGGCCATCTTGGATGAGGTACGAACATATAGATAATAAATTTTGAAGGGGACCATACAAGGACTATTGTGACCAATGTTTGGTTCTAATTGGTTGGGTAGCTTCAGCAAAACGGATCTTTGAATGCATTTCCCATAGGGTCCCTATGTTCAACTTTGTTCCCACTAGCGGCCATCTTGGATGAGGTGCAACCAGAAAAACTTTAAAGGGGACCACCTGAGAACTATTGTGACAAAATTTAGTCCTCATTGGCTCAGTGGTTTCAGAGGAGATCTTTGAATGCACTTCTTACAGGGTCCATGTTAAACTATGTTCCCTAATGGCGGCCATGTTGGAGGAGATGCGAACCTGCTGGACATATGTAGAAATTGTAGTCCTTAAAAGCTTAACACGTTTGTAATTCAAATTTAACCACTATCTCAAACAGTTTTTAAATAAAAGTAAAAACGTTAAAAAATCGTGAAAATTCAAAACTAGAGGCCCAAATGAGCCTGTATCGCTCACCTGGTGACTGGTTTTATTCATTGTCACGAAGAGACCACCCATTCATACTATAAATCAGTTCACCAGATGTTACATTTTCAATCTTGGATGAGTTACAAACATAAAAATTACAAACTTTGAAAGGGACCACCCAAAGAAAAATGTAACCAAACTTGGTTCCAATTGGCTCAGTAGTTTCAAAGGAGAAGACATTTGAATGCATTTCCCATTGGGTCCCTATATTAAACTATACCGTCTTGGATGAGGTACGAAAGTCAAAATCACAACCTTTGAAGGGGACAAGCCAAGGACTATTGTGACAAAGTTTGGTTGAATTTGGCTTGGTAGTTTCAGAGGAGAAAATCTTTGGATGCATTTCCCATAGGGTTCCTATCTTAAACTATGTTCTCTGCTGGCAGCCACCTTCAATGAGGTATGAACATAAAAATCACAAATTTTCAAGGGGACCACATAAAGACTATTGTGACCTAGTTTGGTTCCAATTGGCTTAGTAGTTTCAGGGAAGAAAATCTTTGAATACATTTCCAATAGGGTCCTATTTAAACTATGTCCTGTGCTGATGACCATCTTGGATGAGCTACGAAAATAAAAATCACAAACTTTAAAGGGAACCAGCTAAGGGCAATTGTATCCAAGTTTGGTTCCTATTGGCTTATAGTGGTTTCAGGAGAAAAGACCGTTGGATGTATTTCCCATAGGGTCCCTATGTTAAACTATGTTCCCCGCTGGCGGCCATCTTGGATGAGGTACAATTACAAAAATCACAAACTTTAATGGGGACCACCTGAGGACTATTGTGACAAAATTTGGTCCACATTGGTTCAGTGGTTTCAGAGGAGAAGATCTTTGAATGCATTTCCCATAGGGTCCTATGTTAAACTATGTTCCCTAGTGGCGGCCATCTTGGATGAGATGCTAATCTGCTGGACATATGTAGAAATTGTAGTCCTGGAAAAGCTCAACATTTTTGTAATTTACATTTAATTTCCATCTCAAACAGGTTTTGAAATAAAAGTAAAAATGTTAAAAAATCGTGAAAATTCAAAGAAAAAGGGGCCATTCCTCCTATGTGGGTCGTCAGATTTTCTTCAAAATTACAGGAAATGTGGATCTTACAATGCTGACCATTTTTGTTATTTAAACTTTACTTCTATCCTCTACCATTTTCAATATATGTGACTAAAAGTAACAAAAAGACGAAAATTTTACGGAAAAGGGGCAATAACTCAAGATGGGTTATCGAATATTCTTCAAAATTGCAGGGCGGGTAGATCTCATCATGCTGATCATTTTTACTCAGTGTCAGATTTTTGATATCTGAAACAGTTTTCGAGTAATTTGCAAAAACGGCAATTTAACCCTATGTTCTATTTTTAGTAACAGTGGCCATGTTGTTTGGTCTACGGACATAAAAATCACAAACTTGAAAAAGCATACCTGGTGATGATTCAGGCCAAGTTTGGTTAGTATTGGTCCAGCAGTTTCAGAAGAGAAGATCTTTGAATAAAAGTTAACGGACGGACGGACGACGGACGCCGAGTGATGGCAAAAGCTCACATGGCCTTTGGCCAGGTGAGCTAAAAAAGGGACAATAACTCCTATGTGGGTCGTCATATTTTCTTCAAAATTGCAGGATATGTAGATCTTACTATGCTGACCATTTTTGTAAACTTCTACCATTTTCAATATATAAGGCTAAAAGTACCAAAAAAAACCATTTTATGGAAAAGGGACAATAACTCCAAGAAGGGTTATCGGATATTCTCCACAATTGCAGGGCGGGTAAATCTCATCATGCTGATCATTTTTACCTTATCAGATTTTTTTTATATCTGTAACGCTTTTTGAGTAATTTGCAAAAACGCTTCAATTTACCCCTATGTTCTATTTTGAGAAAAATCCAAAGATAAAAATCCCATCAAAATCTAATGAAAAATAAAGATTTCACATATTTCTAATAATTGCAATTTTGGCCCCCTTTGACCCCTTACAGCTCTGAAATGGTAAGACCTATGCCAAATACGTTGGCATAACTCTGAAAGCTTACAATGAGAGGAATCCAAAGAAAACAAGAGAATCTGTGTCAATGGACACTATTCTCCACTACTGGTCATAAATAATTAGGGCCCCGCATCGAGATGCGGGTGCCCTATAGTTTTCACTTTGTCCGTCCGTCCGTCCGTCAGGCTGTCCGTCAACAATTTTTTGGGTCGCAGATTTCTGGGCTTTTACAGGTGGGAATGATTTCATATTTGGTCTGAAGCTTTATGATGATGAGTTGTACCGTGTAAGCAATTTTCAGGTTTGCCGTGCCACTAATTCCTGTTTGCCGATACTTTTTTTATAAAGATAATTATAAAGAGTCACCGCCTAAGCTGTCTGTAAACAGAATTAAGTTAAAATGAAAAGATCTTAGTAATAAATATGTGTTTGTACCAGTTGACAAAGCCTCTAACAACGTTTCGATTATTTGAAAGAAATACTACATCGATGTCCAACAAAATGAATTATCAAAGTCTAACACTTTCAAACGAACTAATTTTGAAGAAAAATCACTAACCAAACAGCAATTCAATGATACAAAAATGCTCCAAGTTCCACCCAAAGATAACACCTTGCCTACTATGTACTGGGTTCCTAAGCTTCACATAAATCCCTACAAACATCGTTTTATTTCGCCATCGAGTAACTGTTCTACCACTAATTTATCCATCCATTTAACCAGTGCGTTCACCTGTATTAAAGGGTTAGTTATCAAATACTGTGAAAAAACCTATCAAAACTCTGGTGTAAATTACTTTTGGAGTGTAAAAAATTCCATTGAAGTTTTAGATAAATTACAATCAATAAAAAGACCAGTTTCGTCTGTTGACAGTTATGATTTTTCTACACTTTATACAACCCTTCCACATAAATTGATTAAATCAAAATTGGGACAACTTATTAAATGGTCTTTCAAATTTTCTGGTCTACAGTTCATTTGTTGTAATAAAAAGCAAGGATTCTTCTCTAATATCATTTACAATAATCATAGTTCCTGGACTTGTGATAACATGATTAAGGCACTGAATTTTTTGCTGGACAATATTTTTGTTCGTTTTGGCAACATCGTTTATCGACAGGTCATTGTAATTCCCATGGGTACAAACTGTGCACCTCTCATTGCAGATCTTTTTC
>MJUU01042283.1:0-12049 GCA_002080025.1 Modiolus philippinarum
CGCAATACTTCAACTTTTGTTATTTAACCAAAAATATATAACAAAAGGGAGATTTTCTTCATTCGATATTATATTGATGCCAGCAATATTTCAACTTTTGTTATTTTACATAAAATATATAAGAAAAAGCAGATTTTCTTCATTTGATATTATATCGATGCCCGCAATACTTCAATTTTCTGTTATTTAACCTAAAATATATAACAAAAGGCAGATTTTCTTCATTCGATATTATATCGATACCCGCAATACTTCAACTTTCTGTTATTTAACCTTAAATATATAAGAAAAAGCAGATTTTCTTCATTCGATATTATATCGATGCCCGCAATACTTCAACTTTTGTTATTTAACCTAAAATATATAACAAAAGGCAGATTTTCTTCATTCGATATTATATCGATGTCGGCAATATTTCAACTTTCTCTTATTTAACCTAAAATATATAACAAAAGGCAGATTTTCTTCATTCCATATTATATCGATGCCCGCAATACTTCAATTTTCTGTTATTTGACCTAAAATATATAACAAAAGGCATATTTTCTTCATTCGATATTATATCGATGCCGGCAATACTTCAACTTTCTGTTCTTTAACCTAAAATATTTTTCAAAAAAAGCAGATTTTCTTCATTCGATATTATATCGATGCCCGCAATACTTCAACTTTCTGTTATTTAACCTAAAATATATAAAAAAAGCAGATTTTCTTCATTCGATCTTATATCGATGCCCGCAATACTTCAACTTTCTGTTATTTAACCTAAAATATATAAGAAAAAACAAATTTTCTTCATTCGATATTATATTGATGCCCGCAATACTTCAACTTTCTGTTATTTAAGCTAAAATATATAAGAAAAGGCAGATATTCTTCATGAAAAGTATATAAGCCCAAAACATGTGATGCTCTATATGTTAATATGTTAATATTTTTTAAAGTTGTAAAGTTGCAGTTGTAAATATCTATATTATCTTTCAAAAAACAGAAATGAGGGCATGACCGGTTGATTTTCAGGGGCGATTTTGTAAATAGATAATTTAATCTTGGTCCCAGCTGGGACTTATATTAGTCCCAGGTCCCAGAGAAAAAAAATATTTTAATCCTACTTGTCGTGGAGATAAATAATTTATTTGTTCGAAATTTTCATGAAAATAAATAATTTTTCTAGGCAAAGAAAACGGGGAAATATATCTATAAAATGTGGTCTTTTGAATGAAAGTAGTAAACGCACGTTACACGATACACACACTCGCTCTAAACGACGAGTGCACACCAAGGACTTATAATGATTATACGTCCTTGTGCACACGATGAGCGCTAATTTGGGAATGTTGAACGTTTCCATTGCTGTAACATAAAAGCAGTCAGGGCTCTATGACAGGTCAGAGCAGTCAGGATTCTATGACTGGTTAGAGCGGTCAGGGCTCTATGACCAGAACAGGTCAGAGCAGTCAGGGCTCTACGACCAGAACAGGTCAAAGCAGTCAGGATTCTATGACCAGAACAGGTCAGAGCAGTCAGGGCTCTAGGACAGTTCTAAAGTTAACTTAGAGTAGCTTTTATGACTGCTCTATGACTGGTCAAAGTTAACTTGAAAAGGGTCCTAAGTTAACTTAGAAGAGCTTTTATGACTGGTTCAAGTTAACTTGGCGAGAGGTTATGTCTGCACCCTACTGTAGTAATTTCAGAGGAAGATGTCAAAGATATATTGACAAATTTGAAATTAGGAAAAGCTTGTGGAAATGACAATGTTAGTCACCAAATGCTTACAGGCACAGTGGGAACTGTATGTTACAAGCCGCTTTGTATACTATTCAATTTATCCCTTCAACAGAGCTGTTATTCATCCAATTGGGAATTAGCTAGGATTATGACATCTTACAAAAAAAGACGACAAATCTGACCCCTCAAATTGTAGACCTATTTCTTTGCTAAGTTGCTTAGGAAAAGGGATGGAAAGAACTGTATACAAATATATTTATAATTATTTGATAGATAATCGACTTATCTATGCAAATCAGTCTGGATTTTTAAAAGGTCTCTCGACAGTGTATCAACTAATTGAAATCTATCGTAGAGTTTGTCAAAATTTGGATGAAAGATTGTATACTGTATTAACTTTTTGTGATATATCGAAAGCGTTTCATAGAGTATGGCACCGAGGCCTTATAGTAAAATTAAAATCCTATGGAATAACAGGCAATGTGTTAGATTGGATCAAGGATTATGTCAGCAACAGAAAGCAGATAGTCTTTATATATAATGAAATATCTGATCAGGGTGATATTAAAGCTGGAGTACCACATGGGTTAGTCCTGGGCCCTTTATTGTTCCTTTTACATATAAATGATATTGTTGATAACCTAGATAATTTAGCACGTTTATTTGCTGATGATACATCGCTAGCATATTCAGGTCAAGATTTAAATGTTATTGAAATTGAAATATTAGTGATCTGAATAAACTGAATGAATGGTCAAACAACTGCCTTGTTAATTTTAACCCGAAACAGACGAAAACCCTAATTGTTGCATATGCAAACCAGCCCCGAAATATAGATATACAATTCAATGGTGAGAAAGTTAAAATTGTTGAAAATCATAAACATTTGGGGTGACCTTCTCATCAGATGGTAATTGGTCGACTCATATAGAAAATATTTCAAACTCTGCCTTAAAACAGATAAATACTTTGAGAAAACTTAAATTTCTTCTATCTAGAAAAAGCTTAATAAACATTTATTTCAGCTTTATAAGGCCCCTTTTAGAATATGCTGCCGAGGTATGGGATGGGTGTTTTGAATATGAGTGTGAAAAACTCGAAAAAATTCAACTTGAAGCAGCTAGAATAGTTACAGGACTTAAAAAATATTCTAGTAAAGAATACTTATATTTCGAAACGGGATGGGAGTCACTTTCAGAAAGACGAAATAAATGTAAACTTACAACCTTTTATAAAATGCACAACAAGTTGTGTCCCCAATATCTTAATGACTGTTTACCACCCACAGTGTCTGAAAATAATCAATATGAACTCCGAAATAATGATAATTATATAGTTCCAAGATGTAGATTAAGAGTAAGTAACAAATCATTTGTTCCTTCAACTACCAGATTATGGAATAATCTTGACAGAGAAACTCGTAATTCAAGAACAATCTCTATTTTTAAAAACAAATTAAAACAATTGAATTTTAGATCTCCAAATTATTATGCAGAAGGCAGTAGAAAATTAAACATATTGCACACTAGATTAAGACACCAGTGTAGTTCTCTGAATGCGGATTTGGCTAAAATTCATGTTGTTAACAACCCAAGCTGTTCCTGTGGTGCTCCATATGAAGATGCAATACATTTTTTTCTTGAATATACCATTTATAGAAATGAAAGAGATAGTCTAACCAAGAAATTGATTGATATTAATATACACTTGATATAGAAATTATATTATTTGGAAATGATGATTCTGATGACAAAACAAACTCAATTATATTCGAATTATGAAAAAGAAAGGAAATGGAGTAAAAGTCAAGGAGACAACATCCCATATCCAGGTTAAAACGACCCAAAACAAAGCATCTAGGGGGTCACCGTACGGTCTTCAACACAGTGAGAAACCTCAAACCATATAGCAAGCCCTAAATGGCCCCCAAAAAGTAAAAAAGTGAATAAATCAATGGAAACAAACCACATCCAATAACCAAAATATCAAGAAACTAAAATTTTATAAGAAGAAAAGGACAAGCCAATGACCAACATATTCCTGACTTGGGACAGGCGCAAAAATTGCGGTGGAGTTAAACTCCTTTTCTTGGATCCAAACCCTCTCCCTATGTGTGGTGAATGGCTAAAAAATAAATACACAAAAAGACTCACAGTAAAAATCAAACTAGAAAAAATTCCAACTTTTCAAGACGAGTACCATAACAATGAAGTACATAAAACATGAGGACAATACACACAGGTACTGTCCAGACAAATGCTCGCAGTTACTGACAGCTAGCTAAGGAAATAATTTCCGTTGACTATGATATCAAGCCTTCCTACATATGAAACTTCAATTGAAATACTTCTAAATAGATTTGGTATAACAGCATCATCAATTATGAAAGAAGAACATGATATTGTACAATGCCAAATACTGCCAATATGAAAAATTGTTTAAATTTAGTTATGGTGTAAAGCATTAACGAGATGATCAATATTTTTGCCAACAAAAACGTGCCTACTTATATAAAACAAACTAAAAGATTCCGATGATATGCCAATCCTTCCTCTTCCTTTTATCAAGTCAAAGTTGAATAGATATAGTTAATTTGTCTTATTTTATCATTCATCTTTTACTGAAATTAATGTATGTATGCTGTTATGTATTATTATTTTTTTTTTCTATTCCTTATTATTATTGTTGCTTTATAAAAAAAAAATATTTTGATAATATTTTAGTGTAGTATGCTTTGCTGCTTTGTATATATGTTTAAGGAGAGGACTATTTGTAAGTTGTTATAACTTGTTGTCTAATCCTTTTGCTATATTTATGCAATAAAATATTATTAATCTATTAAAATAAAATTTGATTTCCAAAAAGATATTGATGTTGCGACTTCAAAAGCAGCATTGAAAATCATTCGTTGACCGCCATTATTAAATTCGATGAAAATTATTCGTTGAAGACATTTTCAAAATNTTTTCTTGGATCCAAACCCTCTCCCTATGTGTGGTGAATGGCTAAAAAATAAATACACAAAAAGACTCACAGTAAAAATCGAACTAGAAAAAATTCCAACTTTTCAAGACGAGTACCATAACAATTAAGTACATAAAACATGAAGACAATACACACAGGTACTGTCCAGACAAATGCTCGCAGTTACTGACAGCTAGCTAAGGAAATAATTTCCGTTGACTATGATATCAAGCCTTCTTACATATGAAACTTCAATTGAAATACTTCTAAATAGATTTGGTATAACAGCATCATCAATTATGAAAGAAGAACATGATATTGTACAATGCCAAATACTGCCAATATGAAAAATTGTTTAAATTTAGTTATGGTGTAAAGCATTAAGGAGATGATCAATATTTTTGCCAACAAAAACGTGCCTACTTATATAAAACAAACTAAAAGATTCCGATGATATACCAATATCCAATATCCTTCCTCTTCCTTTTATTAAGTCAAAGTTGAATAGGTATAGTTAATTTGTCTTATTTTATCATTCATCTTTTACTGAAATTAATGTATGTATGCTGTTATGTATTATTATTATTATTTTTTCTATTCCTTATTATTATTGTTGTTTTATAAAAAAAAAATATTTTGATAATATTGTAGTGTAGTATGCTTTGCTGCTTTGTATATATGTTTAAGGAGAGGACTATTTGTAAGTTGTTATAACTTGTTGTCTAATCCTTTTGCTATTATTTATGCAATAAAATATTATTAATCTATTAAAATAAAATTTGATTTCCAAAAAGATATTGATGTTGCGACTTCAAAAGCAGCATTGAAAATCATTCGTTGACCGCCATTATTAAATTCGATGAAAATTATTCGTTGAAGACACTTTCAAAATGGCCGCCAAAAAAGGCGGGAAAATTCAAAATTGTCCGATTTCAATGGAATTTAGTTTCCAAATAGATATTAATTTTGCGACTTCAAAAGGAGTGTTGAAAATTATTCGTTGACCGCCATTTTCAAAATGGCTGCCAAAAAAGGCGGGAAAATTCAACATTGTCCGATTTCAATAAAATTTGGTTTCCAAGTAGATATTGATGTTGCGACTTCAAAACCAGTGTTGAAAATTGTTTGTTGACCGCCATTTTCAAAATGGTCGCCAAAAAAGGCGGGAAAATTCAACATTGTCCAATTTCAAAGAAATTTTTTTTCCAAATAGGTATTGAACTGATGTTGTAAATTGTTTATTGACGGCCATTTTCAAAATGTCTGCCAAAAAGGCGGAAAAATTCAACATTGTCCAATTTAAATGACATTTGGTTTCAAAATAGATATTGATGTTGCAACTTCAAAACCGGTGTTGAAAATTGTTTGTTGACCGCCATTTACAAAATGATGTCTCGACTTCAAAACTGGTGTTTAAAGTGGTCCTCAGCAAGAACTTTTTTGTAAAAAAAAAACGCAACAAAGAAATATAGTAAAACATGAACAGACTTCATATACAGTTCAAGATATTTGTGGTGTTCTAGCTACCAAAGTTTAGGAGACTGAAGATCAACTGTATAAAAAGCCAGGTGAGCGATACAGGCTCCTGGGAGCCTCTGGTTCTTAAAATCCTGTGAATCTAGTTAAGAACTGAATGTAAAATAAAGATACCCCAAGGATTCTTTTTATTGCAACAAATAATCAGTATTATAATAGTTTGCAAATTCAAAAAGCAGTAAGAATTATTAGAAGTATTCCCAAGTAAATACATTACTGTAAAAAATCATCAATATTTTTGTTGTGAAAATTATTTTTTGATACTTTAATAAGCTGTGAAAAATTGCAGTTTTGTCTTCGTACATGACTCAAAAACAGCTGTTAATCGTAGCTTGACTCTGCTGATCACATTACCATTCAATAGAATGAATAGTATTCTATTTTTCACATGTAATTATGAGAAAAGTGAAATAACACAAATAACATTCATTTGAATAATACTGCATACATCAAAATGGAGGTAATAGATGCATCTTAAATGCTGATGTTGAATAATAGTTTTTGAATACGTAAGTGTATAGAAGAAGTGATTTGAGATTTTGGGATGATTTTCGGCAGCTATCTGATTCAAAGTCCATGCACCCAAATGTACAAAGATGGCAACGATTGAAAGCGATTGTAAGAACATTGCCAGTTAGTTTTATGTTTGATGACGATCCCGCATCCATGACATGATAAATCATTCGCCTCATTCAGAATTATCTAAAAAGGGCATTAAACATGTGTTTTCTATGTTTAAATATCTGTCTCCGCTTGGAAACTTACAAATAAATATTTAAAGAAATTATTTGAATCCTAATTCAACCAATATTAACATGTACTACTCAACAAAAGAAACGATACACAGATTTTATTAATATTAACATTTAAATTTCCAGCAGAGAACCACAACTCGTAGATGAAATGTATTTTTTGCATGTAAGAATTACCTTTATGCCCAAAAATGTCTCTAAAAATTCTGAACCCTCTCCGGTCACGGTCAAGGTCATCATCCGGAATTTCTTTTTGCAGACCTAAATAGTGGGAATGTCTATATTTTCTTTTTACCAAACCATCACATTTTCGAACCGGTTGACATCCAAATTCTGTTGTTATGTCAATCATGAATCCCTCAGGCGTAGTTTCCGATTTCAACTTCCGTTCTCATAAGTGTAAAAGCGTGTTACGCGATGTTGACGTTGTGACGTCTCATATGCCCCGCTGTCACGTGATTAATCATTTGATGGTCACATTTGCTTCAGATTAATCAAAAGTCCTTAGTTTGTTCTTCTTTTCGCATAACGATAAATTGCGAGTGCAAAAATCAAGATCGAAGGTCTGATCGCGATAATTCATTGTTCACGTTGATTTTGGATTGAACGGGGCATCGAAATGAGACATTGTTTTCAACTTTTTGAAATGGCAAATTGTTAATCTGATGAAGTGTCCCGATTATTGACATCAAACAATTTAAATCATCTGTCCGTTAACGGCAAACTCGATCATAGGGCGAAAAAATTCCATTCCGGATTTTCATCGTATCCGTTTCGGAATTGATCTAAAAATGGAATAAACAAATGCGTTTTGGCGTTGAATACATAAATAAACCAAAATAAAAACTTTAAATTGCGAAATACAAAAATATTTACAAAATTAACTGTGTATCGTTTCTTTTGGTGAGTAGTATATAATGCAGAAATTTGGTATATGGATTTTTATGAGAAAATAATAAAAGCTTCGAAGAGAGGAAAAAATAATTCAAACTTTGACTTGATATCATTAATAGATACTGGTTTTATAGAAAAGGTAAATTTAAGTTTCTGCAAAATACACTTTAGGTTTAAGTAAACATTCCATTAATATTGCCGCTCGAGCTGAATTAGCGCAGTATCCTGCAGATACATTTATTAAAGTACAGGCCATTAAATATTTGGCAACACTTTCAAGTAATATCTATAACTCGTTACTAGCCGATGCCTTCTCTCTGTCTAAATCTTTGCATTCAATGGGCACATATGCATGGTTTTCTTTTATAAATCTAACAATATAGACTTAAATGAAATAACAAATACTGATTATAAAAAAGACAAAAATTAATATAGTTTCACAAAGAATATTAAACTAAATCTAAAACGTAATTATGAGAAATTATTCTTTGACAAATTAAATACAGCAACTGAAAGCAACAAAATTTTCTTGTATAGTAAAATAAAAACAAATTACATAATTGAAGAATTCATTTTAAAAATGGAATATGAAAATAGAAAAAAAATTAAGCAAAATTAGAATAAGTGATCATTTTTTTAGAAATTGAGAGAGGTAGGTATAAAAAATCAAAAGAGAAAAATAGAATTTGTAGATACTGTAATTTAAATGAAAGTGAAAATTAAACTCATTATTTTTTCACATGTCCGAAATATGAAAGTGAACTCAAAGAATTAGTGAAAAATTTAAGTAAAATTTCCCCAGAATTTTACAAACTTAACAAAAATCTTCAACTTAAAAACTTGATTTCATCTTTTCAATGCATGCAGTATGTTGCTTCATTTATAAAAAAGTCATTAATACTGAGGAAAGTGGACTCCAAGACTGCATAAGTTCATTGTATTTGTATAATGTATTTTGTATTTGTATTTTGTTTATGCCATCAGCCCCTGTGGGCATAATTGTGCATTTGTGAATAAAGTTAATTCTAGTCATGGTCTCACATAGTGATAAACATGGACGTAGCGTTGCTGGACATTTGACAATGAATTCCGCTTAAACCAGTGCTGGAGGCCGTATTGAACTTACTTTCAGGTATTAGCAATGCTCATTGTTGATCCCTCATGGTGACTTCAAAGTAAAGAACAATAATGAAAGCGTTGTTCCATTTCTTTTTTTACAATTTATTTGCAGGGACTTTGTCTCATGTGCATTTACTCCATATCCCTTCATTGATTATGCTATCAGAAAGAAATTTTTGTTAAAAATAAGTGATTTCTTCGTCCAAATCAATTCATGGTTCTGCTTAAAATTATGTAAACTGATCCACTACTCTGCACGTTAATAAACATCGATGATCGTATCAATCGGGCGATGATCAAAATGATACAATGCGGTTTTATTGGGTGCAAATACATTATTTAAAACTGTGTAATGCCTCTGAAGATGAATAGAGATTATTTTATGGCATTTTTCATATCATACCGCATATCATCCCGAGACATCCATATATGGGTCGAGAAATGATATGGGGTATGATATCATAAATTATTAAATAGTTATGTAAAATATGATTAAAATTGTCTATGCAATACAAAATGATTAGAGCAAATATAGATAGGTTTATTGGACAAATACGACCTAACAGGCCCAATACGGATTTACTGGCTCAATATGGATTTACTGGCCCAATACGGGTTTATTGGACCAATACAGCCAGGCCCAATACGGACTTCCGGTTCATTAAATCTTCAACAAAATGGCGGCAATGTCACGAACAGAACATAATTCAATGTGAATAATCTGCTAGACTGCTACAATTTAAATCAATCGTACATTTTTTTATTACGATTTATTTTTAAACGGAAATTCAGTTTCATTTCCGGGATCCGATCCGGTATTTCTACATTCAATTTGCAGAAGTTCAAGGACATCAATGACAACGCTGGTTTGTTGACATTCTGAAAAATACTTTGATAGTTCAGTGATGTTTAATATGAAACATCATAGTATTCAAACATGTCAACAATCAGATTTCAACACAAAATGCTACGGAGATCAGAAAAGTAAAGCTTTTTCAGGTAACCACCACTCGCTGAATTGAACTTGAGTCATTTGCGTGGCTGACGGACATCTCAATGTTTATCCATGCCGTCATATCACAAGTCAAATTTACAAATGTTGGAGACTGTTCCCCATAGCAGTCATACGTGAAAATAAAATTGAGGATAAAGGAAAAGTAAACTTGAAAATTGACTGACAAGTCCTTCGCACATTTTGTTGCCACTAAATCGATAGCCTAATTTTTTATATAACTATTTAATAAAGGTGTCATAGAATGTTATTTTTCACATTGGCCCTGTATTATGTCCTCGGACAGCCGTACTTTTTCAGGTAACCACCACTCGCTGAATTTGAACTTGAATCATTTGCGTGGCTGACCACAGGAGTCGGAAATTTTATCAATACTTCATTTCAACCCCACACATTGAAGTTTCAACAACGTAGTGAGTGAAACGAACACACTACGTTCGTGAAACTTCAATGTGTGGGGCTTCATATTTTAACTTGAAATGAAATATTAATAAAATATCCGACTCCTGTGGGCTGACGGACATCTCAATATTTATCCACGCCGTCATATATGAAAAAAAGCAGTCACAAGTCAATTTTACAAATGTTGGAGACTGTTCCCCATAGTCAGAAATACATGAAAGTAAACTTGCGGATAAAGGAAAAGTAAACATAAAAAACTGACTGACAACAATGGACAAGTCCTTTCCCCATTTTGTTGTCGCTGAATCGATAGCATAGTTTTACATAACTATTTAATAAAGGCGTCATAGAATGTTATTTTTCACATTGGTCCTGTATTATGTCCTCGGACAGTCGTATTAGGCCTCGGACAGCCGTATTGGGCCTCGGCGTTGCCTCGGCCCAATACGACCGTCCTTGGACATAATACAGGACCAATATGAAAAATCCCATTCTATAACCCTATACTATTTATCATATACTTCAACAACAACAACAACAAAAAACCTCTTCTTTATTTCATAAAATCTTGAATCATGAAAAACAACAAAATTATTCATCTGTAAAATGTGTATAATTTAGTCAAGTGTCGTTTTCAACGGAATTTGTATCAAAGAGAACAAGTTGGTTTCATTTTAGACATCGTATCTTAAATTTACAGTAACTTCAATATTTTATATTTAGTAAATTAGTATGTTAAACAAATTCAATGTAGACCACTCGCTATTTACTAAATTGAAACTTATGAGTAACGTTTGCACGTTAGCAGGGGTCAAACTAACTTTTTTTCTTTCGTGTGTGTTTTACATTTCAACTGATAGTTCCCTCTTGTTAGGTGTTTCTCATTCAACAGACAGGGTGTTTCCAACGGAAAGGGCAATTAATACAATTAATGGGAATGTATCTCCCACCAAGCACTGCATAATATTTTGTTGTTGCTTTGTATGTATGTTATCGTTTGTATTATGTATTGTATATATGCCTTCAGCCCTTTGGGGAATAATTGTGCATTTATTTGAATAAAATAAAATTAAATGTAAGCACATTTGTACTTAATTGCAATATTTTCACACCAGATCATACAAATGACATGAGATTGTGGTTTTGTGATAGCTTATCTATGTGTGTGATAAACATTTACATTTAATGTCAGTGCTTATATTTGGTAAAGGGTCCTCGAAGAGCTGAAGATTGATTCAAGGTGAACTTCCTGCTTAATCTTTGCTAACACTGGTATTTTTCTTCACAAAACGACAAAATTATTTTCATAACAACGCGGGTCATTAACTGGAACAACTACATAATTATAGATGTATGTAGAGAGTCTGGTCCCACATAACACAAATACATGTTACCGATAGACGGCGCGAAAAAAGTAGGCGGAACTAATCCGATAGAAAGTAATTAAACACAAGTCCACACAACAATTGTACAAGTGTGGATTTTTTTTTTTATCGTGCTAGCTAATCTTTGCGGCGGCAATGACATGTCATAACTAATGTATTTGAAGTGTCACCCTTTTAAGTGTCGCGTACTATAAGAAAGGTAATTGAGAATTCTGCAGAAACGCTTGTTTTTTTTATTTATTTTTTTTTTGGGGGGG
>MJUU01042283.1:12096-22728 GCA_002080025.1 Modiolus philippinarum
AGTATAATAGGTGATTCGACTAGGTTTTACAATTATTTTTAACGTGCTACAAATTCTATGCATTTGAAAATTTCATACTGTTTAGTTTAAGGACTGTAGGGACTTCAATGAGATATTTTTTTTTATATATATGCGTAAAAAGATGCAAACAATGAAATATAGTTTTATCAAATGAAGATCATGATACAAAAAATGATTTTTTTCTCATTCTTCTTTTGTTTTCAACTGTTCTGCATCTTGGTCCTGGTGCTTTTTCATATAATGTTTTGGCAAAAGCTTTCTTGGAGCGGAAAAAAAACAACAAAAAAATACCAAACACATATATCAATACCAACAATAAAAAAGACGTTACGCCGCCTCTGTCCGTTTTGATAAACAGACGACCAGTGATAGGTGTTGAGGGTTATGGTGCCTCTTTAAATGAGTCACGGGAATGAATGAGAGATTGTCATAAAATACCAGTGAAAATCAGAAATTCAGATCGGACAAAAACATGGTCACTAGTGCTACTAAAACCTATGAAAAAATCATATTTTGATCATCTCCTCTTAACCTTCCGATCTGACTAAAATGGGGCCGTCAGCGCGGAACATACTTGTGATATAAAACCCTATGTGAAAACATCATATTCATCTCTGTTCTGCATTATTGAAACTGTTCTGGAATGATTTTTGGGAAGGGCTTTAACAAAGATTGCACATTTCGATTCAGCAAAAACACCTCGGGCCACCACAAACTTAGTATAACATTGGTACTATGAGAAAATCACATTTTGATAATCTCCTCTGAATTCTACCAAACTTTACAAAATAAATCACGATTTAAGTTGTCGAAATGCGGATATGCAGAAAATAAATTCACAGTAATTTCGGTATTTAGTTATTTGTTACCACTGGGTCGATGCCTCTGCTGGTGGACTGTTAGTCCCCTGGGGTATTCACCAGCCCACTAGTCAGTACTTCGGTGCTGACCCGGAAGTCGATACTATTTGGAACCTTTTAATATCTGTTTTTTTGTAAATTTTGTTGAAACTAATATATTTATTTCTTTTCTTTTATATAGTGAATTACTACAAAACAGATCAATTTGTATATTGTATGAACATTGCTGCTATTTTATATTTATTACTTGTTTATGTTGTAAATTGTAGGGAAAGGGCTTATAATAATGTTGAAATAACTTGTGCCCGATCCCTTTGCTTTTGAGCAATAAAATAAGTTTAATTCAACAGCCAAATGACGTTTAAATTCCAACAGATTCCAAAACTATGTTCTGTGCTTGTGACTCCAAATAGAATCAGTGATTATTGTAAAAGACCCTAGTATAAAACATTCCTGTGAAGCTTTGTTGAATTTTCTTAAGGGTTTTCAGAGGCTATATTTAAAATAACTAAATACCGAAGTTACTGTGAATTTATTTTCTGCATATGCGCATTTCTACAACTTATGTCTCTGGAGTGCAGATAAAATCTAAACGTTAGGAAGACCATAAATACAAAGATGTTTAAAAACTGATAGCGGGCGAATAACCAATATGATCTAAATGTAAAGCCAAAATAAGCTTAGGACAGAGCTTTGCACGAGGGAGATACTCCTAATACTGAAATTAATGAAACTTAAACCATTGTAGTTACATGATAAAATATACGACTACATGTACATACTTGAATAAAGAAATCGCGTGTTTTGAGAATAGAATTAAAGAATAACAGAAATAAGATAATAAACAAGAGAAAAAAAGAAATAAAAAGAGAGAGGGAAAGTCTGCAACATTTTATCAATCATATATCAATCAATCCATCAATCAAATCTATGACTATTGTATATAAAACTTTGGACCGCTGTAAATATATCGAAATTTTGTACAATTTGGCTGTTGAAGACAATTTAATTAAACTTCGCTGGAATTATATATAGGGAAGGTCTTTTACAAAGATTGCTCATTTTGTGCCTATTTGAGAAAAAAAAACATCAGCCAGAGTGGAACATAGTTTGACCCTATGAGAAAAACTTTTTTTCAGATGAGCGATACAGGCTTACTTGGTTTTGGGAGAATAATTCTATTTTATTTTTTTTGCAATACAATCGACATGATGGGTGCCCTTTATTTGTCTGTATATTGTTATTGTCCACCATCTTGTGACACTGGTGCCTTTGTCGGGCATTGGATAAAAGTGAATATAAGGATACTTTGCAAGTTTAATTAATGTTTGTTGGAGCAACGCTACGTACATGGCAAACAAAACTATGAACCGCTGCTAGGGGCCGTCTTGAACTTACTATGAGGTGTGAACAAAGCTCATTGTTGAAGGCCTCACGGTGACTTTGAGATGAAGAACAACACTGAATAAATTATAGTCGATTTTCATTGCTTGATTTTACCATGTATTTGTGGAGACTTGTCTAATTTGCATATATCCCATATCCCTTCAATGTTTATTAAATCTCTGAACTCCTTGTTGTTTTCTGGAAATTTCCAGTTCCATGCAGAAGATAACAATGATTCTGTTTTAATTTCTAGACTCTCTCTCTCTCTCTCTCTGTGTGTGTGTGTGGTTTTGTCAAACAAATTGTATTTCTTGGAAAAAAAGTATGAACCTGAACACTAACCAAACACTATTGTGATCAAGTTTTGTTTCAACTGAATCTGAAGAGTTGTTTCAGCGAAGAAGATCCAATCATGTGTTTTTCAATAGAGTCTATTGTTGAAATATGTTCACGACTGCCGCGGCTATCTTGAATAAAAACGGCGCCAACCTTTTTACAGGGGACTTCCCAAACCCTATAATATAGTAGTCAAATTTGATTGCATTGACAAAGTAGTTCCATGAAAGATCTCTGCAAGTGTTGCCAAATAGTGCAAAGTTAATGTACCCGCTATGTGGCGGCTATCGTTGATAAAAATACAACAAGAAAATAAGAAAAAAAGGTAAATCGTAGGTTGCAATCCCCGCTCCCCTTTTTAGACCCATACTTAAGTTTGGTTTTGAAAATGTATAGAAATGGTCAATATAAATTTGATTTATAGAATTATAGATTTTTGCGGACTTACTTTTGAAAACAATTCCATTTAACGTAAGGAATTGAAAAGCATATGATCTTTAAGATTTTTAGGAAATTGACCAAAATTAAAATCAAAGTTTGTTGCAATCTGACTATTGAAAAAGATCATCATTACTGTAAGGAATTGAAGGAGATGTGATTGCTAAGCAGATTTCCAAAAATAACGGGTCTTCAAGACTTTCTGGAAATTTACCAAAATCAGAATCAAAGTTGTTTGTAATCTGACTATTGAAAAATGGTGTTTGATAGGTAAAAATCACCAAAAAGTAATAAGTCTTTAAGAGTTTCAGGAAATTTACCAATTTAAGAGTCATATTTTTGAAGTCCAAGTGTGAACACTTGGACTTCAAAAATATGAATCTTACTAGCTAATGGCATTAAAGAGTTGCTTTTCGGTATACTTTCATTTTGGAATTTCAAAATTATTGTTCTGTGACATCTTCAAGAAATTAACCAAATTGGCAACGAAGTCAAACTAAATTCCTATCTTGGATTTCAAATGCAATTCAAGTTATTTAGAGAATAAGAACCCATACATAGATTTACTGCTTTATCAATCAATTTCTTTTGAAATACTGTAAACCAAATTATTTTAGGGATACTTTATTTCTCGCTTTGTCTCTTGAGATGAACTTTGCTGCAACTTATTTTCGCGATTTTCCATTTCTGTTAGTGCATTCATATAAAGATTAAAATATTCGCAACAATTTATTTTGTGATATCTTCATGTTCCCGAAGATTGCAGAAATAAATCGCTCACGAAAATTATTTGGTTAACAGAAATTCTTCTTGAAGCAATTGTTTTCTTTCATCTTTAAGGATTTGTATGAATTATTCCACCTTTAGTTTGGCAAACATGAAATGAATAGTGGAAAAGAGGTGTCAATTAGAAATTAACATCTTTCACTATAATAAATAATATAGTTATTTATTCAAATAATAACAAAACTGTTTCTCTGATTTAAAATAGAAAGTATATTTCAATAAAATTCTGTTCTATTGCTCTTCAACATCTAGATGACCAGCTCTGCTCTTACAAAAAGATATTACTCATTCAGAAATTTGACTTCGAGTTTAAAACATTATCATTTCTTCTTTGATGTTTTTGTGATCACTCCTCCCCCCTCAAAATACAATTTCGCTTCGGCACAGACAACTTTTATAGTGATACTTGTACCTTTATTATAAGGTTTCTGCAACTAAAGGTGCAAGAGAAGTTCACGCTGAATCAAATTTTTCGTTTTTGGTCCCTCTAGAGACCATGCCCTGATGAGTTCATACGAAAATTTCGACGCCCTCTGTGAAGTTGCAACATATTATGTGTGTCGATTCCTTTGTTTCAACTTTTAAGCCCAAATAGCCTTGGAGATTCCTTTAATTATGGGATATCGACAACATTGGTTTTCGCCCATAATTTGCCCCTAGGGCGTTTGACAGAAATGCCGAACCAATAGCGCGCTAGTGCAGATCATACTCTAGTATGGTGCCAAGTTTCAAATTTGTATCTCTTATAGTTCCAGATCTATCGGGGAGCACTACACACCAATTGTCACCAAGTTTGGTTCTAATTAGCTTTTTGTTTTTTTGAGAAGATTTTTGAATGCAATTCCCTTAGGGTCCCTATATTAAACTATGTTCCCGCTGGCGGCCATCTAGGATAAGGTGCGGACAAGCCGGATATAATCTTTAAAGGGGACTACCCGAGGACTATTGTGACCAAGTTTGGTTCCGATATTTTCAGAGGAAAACATTTTTGAATGAAAAGTTAACGATTGACGACTTACGGACGACCTAAGGACGACGGACGCCAAGTGATGTCAAAAACACACCCTGGCATAGCCAGGTGAGCTAAAAACTTTATCACAGAGACAACACAAGGATTTTGATTCAAGTTACACAGACGTAGTTCGTTGAAATGGGTCCTTATCTGCAACATTAAAAATTTTAAATGCAGTTTTGTGAATCACTCAAATTGTAGTGTTCAATTTCTTTGAAGTGGAAAGATAATTTCGATAATATCCTAGAAGTCTGTGTGTGTGGGAGTGGGGGGAGGGGCAATAGCGGACCGTCTACCTTGTCTGAGGTTAGCAGATAGAGTATTCGGGATGGATTTTTTTCTTTTGTTTTGTTTTTGTTTTTGTTTTTGTGTTGGTTTTTTGTTTTGTTTTGTTTTTTGTTTTGTTTTGTTTTTTTTGTTTATTTTTTTGTTTTTGCATTAAAATGCATGTACATGTATTTTGATAATTAGATTCTTCATTTCGACAAACTGAACTGTGGATAATATGGGTTGAAGTTAAAAATTGAAAGAAAAACTTTAACGACAGTACTAGGGTACGTATCGCTCCTTTCATTTATAAAGGAAGTTTTACATAAAGTAAATTGTAGATTTTAAAAGAGCGATAATATTGAAGCACACACATCACACGACTTGAAAGAAACAGACGAGTTCAAAGTTCAAAGGAGTTTGTACCTATAATGTTAAGTACGACAAAGTGAAGTGTATCGTAGACCTCGACACAAGTTCCTGAATCAAGTGGTAAATGGTTTTGAAGCATATTCTGCAAAACGCAGCTTCAATTTGGAAATCAGTAAATAATGAGAACGTATCAAAACGTAAAATGTCTCATCACCTGCAGAGAGTTTCAATGAAATGGGGGAACACTGATCGATTGTGGCTCTTAGGTGGAGGTGTAACAGAGGATTTAATTTGGCAGTGTATCCATTTCTTTTAAATAAAATGCACTAGGGTAGAATATCCACAACATTAATACGGTAATCACAATGGAGTGTTGACCGTAAAGGAAAAGCTCCAAGTTAGAAAGTCAGTTGAGAACTAGCCAGGACCCCCTGTATCAGCTTCAACAGAAGGACTACTAGTCTCTTTGCATAATGTTCGTCATTTTTCTTTTTGACATAAATTATTGGATGTCTGCCGGGGTTAAACTTTGTGATGAGAATATACAATATAAGTCTGGATACAAACATTACTTGTTTTCTTTCTTTCATGCCTCCACTCCAAAAAGTTGGGGGATATTGTTTTACTCTTGTTTTTATGTTTAAGAAATAATTCATGGGCGCCGGTGGTTTGTTGGAGATTTACATATGGGTGGCCATTATTTTCGTTTATATTTTACCCAGAGCGCAGCGCAGCGGAGCGAGGGGTAAAATAAACGAAAATAATGGACACCCATATGTAAATCGACTACAAACAACCGGCGAACATGAATTATTTCGNTTCTAATATGACATTTTATGATCTGGACGGACTTATAGTGTACCCGGTAATGACAGCCAATACATACGCTTTTCTGACGTTTTTGTGCACAAAACATATTATGACGTCGTCTGTTTCAGCGTAAAGACTGTTGTGACGTCGCTCATAGTGTTATTGGAGATTTTCATATGGCTGGTCGTCATGGTTTCCATTGTTCTCATATTAGAATTTATTTTATAAACAAGAGTAAAACAATATCCTCCAACTTTTTGGAGCGGAGGTATGAAAATAGAAATAAACAAAAAAAAAAAAAAAAAAAAAAAAAAAAAAAACACATTAACTTGCACGTTTTTTTAATTTTTTTTTAATTTTTTTTTTTTATGCGTAAAGGGAGCTACGCACCTGGAACAAATTGTTGTTTATATACCGGGAGAGAAAGTACGCTTACATAGGCACCCCAGAAAATAGCTATAATACCAACATTCTAAAACATTGTAATCAATAAATTCCATACTATTTGGGAGTATGTAAGAAAATGGGAGATCCTGTCGTCTTGGCAAAGCTTGCAAACCTCCGCGATCTAAACAAAATACTCATCCGATGTGCAGATTCTGTCACCAGAACTTCCACAGTTTGTGAGTGTGTGGAAATATACAAAGCCCCTTCCAATATGATATATCTCCTGATTATGCGAGGGAGTCAAGAGTGGTTTTGAAACTTTCAACTGTGAATTTTTACTCGTTTGTTTTTAATTTGTAAATAAAGCTCACTTACTTACTTCACTTGTCTCGATTTGTTTCCAAATAGTGCAACACGTGCTCATCAACACGTGTGTTTATTTACCTTGTATGTATTTATTTACGTGTACCGACCAATCAGATAATGTCCAATCATAATCCAGTACCAAATTTTTGGTAAGCCTCGTTTTAGCGTTACAAGAAAATATACTACGTGAATCCAGACTCTCCATTTTCAATGTAAAGAGTCTGAATGATCCAGACTAAATTATAGTAAGAAACTTGTGACGGGTGTACACTAAAAATCCGCAAAAATGTTGCTTGTTCTCAGTTAATAAATGAATTGATTTTTAACTTGAGTCGGTAAAATTATACTGAAATTACAGATCTGTCAAGTATCACGCTTTGGGCGTGAAAGTCACGCTTTCCAAAATATACTTAGTATTTTGAATAGAAAACGGTCTTTCTTGATAAGAAATAGTAGAAATTCAGGGTTGTTTCTAATATTTTCTCATACAAATGCTTAATCTTTGCCAACACTGGTATTTTTCTTCACAAAACGACAAAATTATTTTCATAACAACGCGGGTCATTAACTGGAACAACTACATAATTATAGTAAGAAACTTGTGACGGGTGTACACTAAAAATCCGGAAAAATGTTACTTGTTCTCAGTTAAAAAATGAATTGATTTTTAACTTGAGTCGGTAAAATTATACTGAAATTACAGATCTGTCAAGTCTCACGCTTTGGGCGTGAAAGTCACGCTTTCCAACCCTAGATCACCCTCTCACGCTCATCCCTTTCAATGTCGCGCTTTTTAAATTCTCAAGAAAAAATATACTTAGTATTTTGAATAGAAAACGGTCTTTCTTGATAAGAAATACTAGAAATTCAGGGTTGTTTCTAATATTTTCTCATACAAATGGTTCATTTTCCAGAAATATCTTCTAAATAAAACACAATTTTCATTTGAGGTCACATATATGAAAGCAAATTTCATTTTCTATTCTTTTTATGACAAGAATTTATTGCAAATTCTTTGCTTTGACCACATGATATCCGCCCAGAATGTACCATTTTGCATCTTCGAAAAAAAGTCTTGCAGGGCAAAACCCAAGATCCTCCCGTCTCACTCTTGGAACCCAAACTCCCTTGACAGCTCTGAAATTAGTGAATCTTTGTTAATTCCATGAAGTGGAAAAGCATAAGTCGCCATTTTGAAAAATCCCATATACGGATTTCATATTACACGCCCGTGTAATACGGATTTCGTATTACACCCCCTGAAGATATGAATGGCTGAATTCTTTCTTTATGACACATGCAAAAAGACATATATCTTGAGTAAGTATATGATAAATATCAAATAGATCATGAACACGTACTGATGATTCCATATGCCGAAAACGTATCCAAAAATAAATAAACGACTTCTCACCAAGTAGAAATATAGTTTCCATAACGAGAACTACTTGATTATGAAATTTCTCACATCGAGCTTAATAAATTTTGCAAATGTTTGAAAGTGAGGCTTGCCGAGCTCTAAACATTTCAAAATTTATTTAACGAGATGTGAGAAATTTCATAATTAACGTGTTTAAGTTTTGGAAACTGTTTCTCTAATGACTGGATGAAAAACACCGAGGATTGTGTTCCGAATAAATTTGGCGGTAAATCTCACGAAACGTGTTCTCCTCTCTAGAGAGGAGAACAAGTTTCGTGAGATTTACCGCCAAATTTATTCGGAATACAATCGTCTGTGCTTATCGTCCAGTCATTAGAGAAACAGTTTCCACACCTTNTTGTTCTCCTCTCTAGAGAGGAGAACAAATGTTTCAACACCGTTCAGGAAGTGAAAACTGGATAGAAATTAGAGAATGGAATTTCTCTAATTTTTATCCAGTTTTCACATTTCCTGAACGGTGTGGAAACATTTGTTCTCCTCTCTAGAGAGGAGAACAAGTTTCGTGAGATTTACCGCCAAATTTATTCGGAATACAATCGTCTGTGCTTATCGTCCAGTCATTAGAGAAACAGTTTCCACACCTTAAACACGTTAATTATGAAATTTCTCATATCTCGTTAAATGAATTTTCAAATTGTTATAGGTAAATAAATGTTGTAAATATACTATAATACATTGTATTGATTGTTTTTATTTTGTTAGGCCTTAAAATGATGTAATTTGTTTGGCCTAGTTATGTAATTTGTTTACAATAAACAAGGGTCAAGGTTATTACACCTTAGATCATGTGGAATATTCTAGAGTTTAAATTCAGATTTTAACACATAGATTTTTCTAGATGTTTTTCTTACATAATCATTCTAGTCATGTGATTGTCAGTTGATTAGAATGTTCTAGTTAAATCTTGTGGATAGATTTTTCTGGAAATAATAAATGTATTTATATGAGGTAGCCGAAAAGGAAAGACAGTCAGTTTAATAAGTTTATACAGGATTAATTAGTTTATATAGGATTATCACGCACATCTTTCGTATTGGAAATCGACATCAATTATTGTGAATCTATTATCAACTATTCAGTGAGGATTATAAGGATTATTCTATTGGACATTTATTGGTGGAATTAAGTGAACTGTTCATTTGGATTATTACTTGGACTTCATTATTGTCAGATAAGTTATATATTGTATTTAATTTGTAAAATAATTAATTTTTTTCGTCTGATTAAAAAGTTAATTTGAGCCAATTTTGTTTTTTCTTTGCTGACTTTAATTGGTCATTTCTACCACATAACAGAAATTGGGGGCTCGTCCGGGATCTTCGAAATTGTTTAGAAAAGAAATTATTATTTTTTTGTTTAATAGAATTTTTTTTAAAAGTCAGCAATAATTTTTTTACAAGATGTCATTTGATCCAGAACAATTCATGTCTACGTGTCAGGTGGAGAATTTTGAGAAGCTAATAAGGATGAGTTGATTATTTTGGGAAAACATTTGAAATTAAACGTTAAATCTGGAATGAGAAAATTTGAAATTCAAAATCTGATCGCAAATTATTTGGTTGAAGAAGATTATTTTGATAAATCAGTTTTGGCGACTTTTGGCATTCAAACACCTGATTTGGAAATAAAAAAATTAGAAATTCAGAAAGAATTAGAAATTAGGAAATTGGAATTAGAAAGAGAGCAAAGAAAATTAAAAAAAAAGAGCAAAGAAAATTAGAAATAGAAAGAGAAAGAGAAAAAGAAGAAAGAGAGCTTAATTTTCAATTAGAAATGAAAAAAATTAGAATTAGCTGAAAAGAATCAACACCTTTCTCAGAATTCTCAGACATTTGATGTTGCTAAAAACATCAGGTTGGTCCCTCCTTTTCAAGAAAAGGATGTTGACAAATATTTTCTGCATTTTGAGAAAATAGCTGAAAATTTAAAGTGGCCAAAACACAATTGGTCAATGTTGTTACAGAGTGTTTTAATTGGTAAAGCCAGGGAAATTTACACTCAGTTGTCAGTAGAACAGGCTTCAGATTATGACACTGTAAAAGAGTTAATTCTTAAAGCCTATGAACTGGTCCCTGAAGCTTACCGCCAAAAATTTAGGAATGAAGAAAAACAGAGTGACCAAACCTATGTAGAGTTTGCTAGAACAAAAG
>MJUU01042284.1:1545-14034 GCA_002080025.1 Modiolus philippinarum
AAAGACATTCAAAGATCTTCTCAGAAACTACCAGTCCAATCATAACCAAACTTAGTCACAATGGTCCTTAGATGGTCCCTTCCAAAAAAGGTATCCGGCAGGTCTGTACCTAATCCAAGATGGTCACAAGCGGGGAACATAGTTTTAACATTGGACCCTATGGGAAAGACATTCAAAGATCTTCTTCTCAGAAACTACCAGTCCAATTATAACCAAACTTAGTCACAATGGTCCTTAGATGGTCCCTTCCAAAAAAGGTATCCGGCAGGTCTGTACCTAATCCAAGATGGCCGCCAGCGGGGAACATAGCTTTAACATTGGACCCTATGGAAAAGACATTCAAAGACCTTCTTCTCAGAAGCTACCCATCCAATTATAACCAAACTTAGTCATAATGGTCATTAGATGGTCCTTTCCAAAAAAGGTATCCGGCAGGTCTGTACCTAATCCAAGATGGCGGCCAGCGGGAACATAGTTTTAACACTGGACCCTATGGAAAAAACATTCAAAGATCTTCTCAGAAACTTCCAGTCCAATTATAACCAAACTTAGTAACAATGGCCCTTAGATGGTCCCTTCCAAAAAATGTATCTGGCAGGTCTGTACCTTATCCAAAATGGCCGCCAGCGTGAACATAGTTTTAACATTGGACCCTATGGAAAATACATTCAAAGATCTTTTTCTCAGAAACTACTAGTCCAATTAGAACCAAACTAAGCCACAATAGTCCTTAGGTGGTCCCATCCAAAAATGTATCTGGTAGGTCCGTACCTCATCCAAGATGGTCACCATCTGGAACATAATTTTTCCATTGGCCCTATTGATTTTTAGGGGAACCTCTGCCCAAATTTTTGAATTTTTATTTGAAAAGTGGTCTGTATGTTTTAATTTCAGCACTATGTATTACTTTAATTATAAGGGGAACCCCTGTTCGTTTTTCCTATTGGAAATGCCTTTTATCTATGTCAACCATAGTCCAGGTGAGCAATACAGGCTCTTGAGAGCCTCTTGTTTTGTGTACTAGCTATTAATAAAGGTGTGTTTCATGTAAAACTGTTCACATTACAAAATTGTGACATAAATTTGATAATTGATGAAAATATTTATAAAACAAGTAAAGAAAAGAATTTTTGTGTTTTTGATATTATAAAATTAAAGACCTTACACTACTGCAGAAGAAACCATAAAAATTCCATGAAATATCCATTAAAATACCATTAATATGCCATTAAATGTCATAAATCCATTAAAACTACCCATTATTTTTTGTCAGAAACTAATTAATGGTTTTCTAAAATATGCCATTAAAATAAAAATTAATGGTATGAAATAATGAAAATACCATTAATTAATTATGAAATTGGCTAAATAATTTCTCTTTTCATTAGATTAATGGGCATTAAAATAATAATGGGCATTATTTATTGCAGAAAAAAGTAATGGCCATTAAAAAAGACACACATATCAAATTAATGACCATTAAATCAAATCAAAGTCAATTTTATGACCATTATATTAACTGTTTATAATTTGATGGTTGTTATTTAGTAAAACACATAAATTAATGCCCATTAATTATATGACTTATATATTAATGCCCATTACTTTACACAATTTATATATTAATGCCCATTACTTTGCATGGCTTATACATTAATGTCCATTACTTTATATGATTTATGTATTAATGCCCATTACTTGACTTAATTTAAATATTAATGCCCATTTCTGTACATGATTTATATATTAATGCCCATTATTTGTCATAATGTATATATTTATGCCTATTAATGGACGTAGGTAGGTGGCCTAATAGGCAAAGTCATTTAATTTTTTAAAATCATTTTATCATGTTTATATAGACACTTATCGGGAATATATTTTTCTTTAAAAGTGCTTAACCCAAAACATGATACTTACTAGCATTTTGCCAAAAAGTACTAATAAAATATGTTAGGGTAGGTAGAGGAAATAGGGGATAAGGAAACCTTAAACATACATATTTCTTGGCATTATATCCATATTGAAAATTACTTATTTTAATGATTTTTTATGAAGTAAACTACTATTAGTAGTAATATTTTTTTTGCCTTGCGCTTTAATCAATTCGTAAAAACATCTATTATTCAATTAAGTATGTGCGGTAAGGACCTAAATCTGTCAATATATGTATAAAGTAGTAAATTTTAAATGAAAGTTACTGCATTTCCTTTCATACCAACCCCAAAGAAAATCTATTTGAATTCCCTGAAAAATTCGTTCTTTTTGTTTTGTTTTTGATACCTCCTTTGGGCGTCTGTAAAAAATCAAGTTGGTATTGATTTATCTATTTCAAGGTTTTAAGTACCTACAGAAAAATAATTTAAAATTACAAACATTTTTTTACTATAGACCCCTTTTGAGCCTCTTGTTTATTGAAAAAGAATTTAATTGTTTGATTTATTTGTTTGAACATGCTGCGAGAAACATACAGAAAAAATGCGCATCAAAATCTGACATCTGACAAAAAAGTTAAAAAAAACTTCTTTTTTCATTTACAACCCGCTTTGGGCCTTTTTTCTCAAAAAACACTAAATCCTACATCAAATCAGTCAAAATATTTCAACTGCGCAATCTAATTATCAATAAAATAACACAAAGCCCATCTGAATACAATATATAATTAAGTCAAATATGCGAAAACCGATTACGGTTCTGTTCCGTTGTTGGAGGAATTTACAACAAGGAAGTGATTTCCGGTTAACCAGACGCGTGACCAGACGATTAGTAGGCAGTTACAGTGTGCCAATTTTTTGCTGAAAATGGACGTTTTGGAACAATTCAAATAATCAGAAATGATATTTAGATAAGTATAAATCATTTATCGATATATATAAGAACGAGAATCAAATTATCAATACCATTCGGTGATTTTTCACTCGGACTGATCTTGACGACAGTTGCACCCTATTCTGATTTTGATTCCTCATCGACCTTGATAAATTACAACTTGCTGTTGTCTTCAGGGCTTGCTAGACTTGATGTGTGTCACATTATTTTGACCCAAGTCATTTTCTTCATTCAGAATTAACTCTTCTTTTATATGTAACGTTTAAATCTCCCGAGTTATAAAAGCAGACCCGAGTGGGACACAAAACTCTTTTTGATATTCTACCTTCTTTTGTACTATTTTAATGCTGCTGATGAGAGGTTACTCCTTGAAACACGTGTACAGCATAACGGAATTTACTGTTTTTAATGCAACTTCCGTATTTTTTGTATTTTGAATTAACAGTTGTTATTATTTATTTTTAAAAAGAATAGTTATCAATATTCATCCTTCTCAATCAGCTTTAACACATTTTCTTTAGGTTAATGGACTTTCAAATGTTTTGGTTTTATCTGCACTGATGAGACATACTTTGTGGAAATGCGCATATGCAGAAAATAAATTAACAGTAACTTCGGTATTTTGTTATTTATTACCACTAGGCAGATGCCACTGCTGGTGGACTATTAGTCCCCGAGGGTATTCGCCAACCCAGTTGTCAGTACTTTGGTGCTGACCCGAAAACCTAATTTATTGAAACTTGCAATTCTAAATTATACAGAATTTTGTTTAAAACTAAGGACTATCTCCCTCATGCATAGCTCTGTCCTTAGCTGAATTTTGGCTTTTCTTTTTAGATCCTTTTGGTTATTTGTTCTCAGTCAGCTTTTACACCTTTTTTTTAGGTTAATGGACTTCCAAATGTTTTGGTTTTATCTGCACTGATGAGACATAAATTGTCGAAATGCGCATATGCAGAAAATAAATCAACAGTAACTTCGTTATTTTGTTATCAATTCAAAAAAATTGCGGTTTCCCAAACGTGATCAAAGTCAAATCTCTGTCCATAGTGAAACATAATGTGTCTAAGTATGTTGCAAAACTACAGATAATGTCATCTTACACTTACACCTGGATCCAACATTAAGAATGCGGGACAACCATGACAATGGATTAGTCTTATAAAAATCTCAAAACAAGTTTTCTCTTATTAAAAAATTTCTTTTTATTATCAAGGTTATCAGGCTTTGAAAAACAGGCCAAATCATGTCTTTTATAGAGTCATGTACAATGTCTTACAAAATTTGTATAGTTTTTTTTTTTTTTTTTTTTTTTTTTTTTTTTTTTTAATTTATTAAATGAAAAAGGCAGACAAAAAGATGTTTGGAAATAAAATTTAGTCAATTCCACACCCAACTTGTATATCACAATATATGCAAGTGGAATACTTGTCGATCTACCTCAAATATTTAATAGACATCATCACATTATGACGACACTGGTTACATTACTTCGCAGTCTTTTATGTCAGATTTGTAAATTTACCAATCAAACATTTACCTGCAACCACGTTCTATAGGTTCTTCCTTCTCCCTCTTCTGCTGCCCAGAGTGTATGAATACCTATTTTTTGTGGGCACGGTACTTTGTGTAAACTTATATTTTTCAGGTTTCCTGTCAGGATATGTACAGTGTACTGTCCATTTTAAGAGAAAACACAGTCAACCTTACTGAACCAAGTTCAATACCAGATAATCACTTTTTACCATGCTTTATTTACTATGACCAACATCCAATTGAAGAATTGACATTGTAAGGAAATGGGTATGACTTGGTCACATCATACGAAAACAAACAACATCACACGAAAGTCTCTTTCTTGGCCCTATACAATTGCAAGGAAATAGGAAGTGATTGTTTCCAGGATTCACCTGGTACAGAGAACCAGAAGCAGATGTGAAGTTGACATGGGGGCACCTGAGGCATTGTTGGAGAACCGTCGTTGATGCTGAAGGAGGAGCTAAAAGTATTAGTAACAGAGACCATTGCCATGCATCCTTTGAGTACTTCAACATACTTTTATATGCCCATCTCGGGGTTTTATCAGAGTATTTTGGAAAAGGAAGTTGTAGGCTTAGTTGGGAAGGGTTCACACATTTATTTTTATGGAGTGTCCATGGAATTCAGTTTCATTTCATTTTCATTTTGCATGTATAATTTCTATGACCATACTACTTTCATTGATCAAGTAAATAATATACAATCAGGCATACATTTTTATTTAACAAAAATCTATTTAAACACTAGATAAAACAATTATAATATTTCAACTTCAGCAAAGACACCTAGAAAAAAGAAATCAATATGAAGAACTCAGTATCAACAATTAAAAAAAAAAAACGAAAAAAACTTGATTATATTTTTTTCATACCTGGTATTTGAAAATTGTTCATGTACATTTTGAAGGAGGGTTGAGGGTTTGCAAAAGTGTGTGTCTTGCACACTTTGGAAAATGGTTGAAAAATATGGATGACCCTTAAAAAGCACTGTACTTTAAATGGAGGCTTCATGTTGTTGGTAAGAGTTTTTTGCAGGTAGTTGTTCATTAAAAAAGACCCCACTCATGCAAATTTGACTATATTGTAGATGCATTTTTGATTTTCAACAAGATATAAACATCATAAGTATAAAGCGCATTAAAGTTTGTCTACAGTATGGCAAGCACGTGTGTTAATGTCAGTTGTTTGAAATATCATGCCATTTAAGAGATTATTGCCTTTGAAATTACAAACACCAGGTATTTAAGGTGTTAATGGCCATTAAACTTAAACCTGCAATTCAAGTTCTTAATGGCCATAACATTGTTCTGTGTACCCATTACTTTTTTCATGGTCATCAAACAAAAAATAATTGTTATTTTAATGCCCATTAAAATGCACCAGACAAAAAATAATTGTTAATTCAATGCCCATTAAAATATGGCTAACAAAAATTAATTGACATTTTAATGGCCATTAAAATACAGCAAATAAAAAATTAATGCCCTTTAAATATGAAAAAGAAAGGAAATGGGGTAAATGTCAAGGAGACAACATCCCATATCCAGGTTAAAACGACCAAAAACAAAACATCTAGGGGTAACCATATGGTCTTCAACACAGCGAGGAACCTCACACCATATAGTAAGCCCTAAATGGCCCCAAAAAGGTAAAAAGTGAATAAATCAATGGAAACAAACCACATCCAATAAATACACTTTTGGTAAAAGAATTCATGCCCATTAACCCCTATCTGAGAAAAAATAATGGCCATCATATCCATTTAATTTAATGGCCATTACCTAATAAGTCATGCCCATTAATGAAAAAATTAATAGTCACAATTAATGGCCATAATTTCCAGTTCATGCCTTTTTTTAATGGTTAATATTAGAATTTTTGAATGGTAAAGAAAATCAATTTAATGGACAAAGCCATTAAAATTGTACCATTCAATGTAACCATAATTAATAGACATAAATTAATGGGTATCTTACAGTGGTGTTATATATTCATACATGCACAATAAAATAGAAACTAGATTAAAGATTGAAAAGATGGTAAACTGCTCTGTGTTGTTGAGGCTTAATTAAGAAAATTATAATGCAATATGACGTGAAATGACTTCAAGGAGTTTCTGTGGATCTAATTAGTGATGTCACAAAATCTAATTTACATATGCAAATTAGCATTTTTGGTTGGCAAAGCTTAACAATTACCATTGTATACTAAAAGGATAGAATTTTTTATGTTTAATACTTTTTTTGTTAGAAGCACAATTTTGGATCTGTAAAATGCATATTTGTCATTGAGAAATTCATATTTTTTCTACCAATTTACTTTTAAAAAAAATTAAACGAATATTTTTTCATTTGTATTTCAAAAATGTGAAAATTCAAAAAATTTATATGGTTTACAAGTAAGCCAATTCTGTAATTTAGATCAAAAGGAATAAACAATTTACCTCAAATAACAACTTCTTACCGGTTAATTGAACATGACAGTTTTATGACCCAAATCAAGGACCATGATTTCTTGCCAACCAAAGGTAATTTTTCAAGCCTGTGACATCACGGCGGAAACTCCTATTTTATGTTGTAACAATCATAGTTAGTAAATTGTAATTGAGAGAAAAGTCCTAAGAGCTACACATATGATACTGTAACAGTCTGGACCATGACTATCTCACTCTTCCCTTATTCGTTTTTTTTTTCAAGTTTTTTCCCATTTCTTAGCCAGAATGAAAGCATTTATTTTTGCATCTAGTGAGAGAGTAAGTCACATGAAATTTCCTGATAACTAGGAATTCTCTGTATTTTCCCTTAAATTTGAGAAACAAGTCCTCCAAATAAAAAAAAATTAATTTTGAGATCTGCACACCTCATATTCAAATGCTTTGAAAATCAATAAATGTACAATTAAAACTCACCTTTTTAGACTGTAACACAACATTTAGCTGTTTTTCAAGATTGTCTTTCTCTTCCCTGAGCACATTACACTGGGACTCAACATCCTAAAACCAAATACATTTATCATTGTTTTAGATCTATATCTCATGTCATGTTTACTGTAAAAATACAAACATGTGTTCAGTTTATCATTGTATAAAAGTAAGTTATTTTGACTTCCTTACTTAATTACTGCCCTTTATGCCATAGTCGTGTAAAGCAGCAACCAAGTATTTATAACTGACAAATCATTATCTTCATGTAGCAATACACATCTTTATGGTTAAATATTAATATACAGTCAACCTCGAATGTTCAAACGCCTAAGGAACCGATAAAAACAGTTCAAGCTAGAAAAATGTTGGCGCTATCGAGGTAGGACAGTGATTAAATAAGGGACAGAAAAAGGATCTGAGGCATCCATAGTGTTTGAGTTATTGCAGTTCAAATGAATTATGGCTAGATATAATTGTTAAAATACATGTAGCTGGGATATCTGTCATGAACAGCTTGATTTCAAGAAAGAAAGAAGGGTTATCAGTGTTCTATAACTGGACAAAGCCAGTAACAAACACATAAAACAGAAAGTCATCAACAAAGATCTATAACCTTTGTCACAATCTTATATACAGACTTTATACTAGCAACAAACCTGAAACTTCTGTATAGACAACTCTTGTGCTTGTTGTACTGTTTGGTAAGCTGTTAAGATTTCTTTCTTTTCATCTTCTAGTTCTTGCAGCTTTGTTTCAAGTTCCTGTGGAATAATGGATTTGTAAAACATGAGGGATTTTCAAAAATAAAAGAATGAAGCTTTGGGTTTTGAGTTATAACAAAAAACACTGTATGGGAATGACACTGGATATTGGTACTATCGAAGCGAATGACTGATATTACTTTAGCATAAGTGAAGGTGAAAAATCATGCTTTTTGTATATTTCTCCTTAATATTTGTAACCAGTTATGTGTTTGAAGATCAATGGGATAAAGTTAGAGTTCATAATAGTAAAACATAGAGTAAATAAGGCCATGAAAAAAATAAATCATTGGTTCTCAGGCCCTCCCTCATCCAGCTTGAGGCTTGAAAAAAGCCCCTCATTGACCCTATTTTTTGCCATATCAATAAAATAAAAATAACAAATCACCTCCCTTACTATATTTTTCTGGTTTTTACAATGTAGAAAGCTCCCTCATCTATTTTTTGGCAAATAAAAAGATAAAAAAAATCACCTCCCTCCCTCATCAGTTTCAATGAAAAATGGCCCGAGAACCAATTAATTAATTTTGTATGGCCCAAGGTAAATAAAAATTGATGGGTGTTCCATGGAACACTTGTGTCGCCTGCACTACAGAAGAACGATTTTTGGCCAAGCGAACCTCTAAAATCTGCAAAATCAAAATTTTAAGTATCAGGTGCACAATTCAATCAAGTGATCAATAAAGGGCTACGCCGAGCGTAGCATGATACGACCGCAGCATGTCGAACAGTGAAACTTGAACGAGTGTAATTCAAATTGAATGAGGACACAGTAAAGAGCTTGATACAGTAATTAAATGGACACAATAAAGAACTAGACCCAGTAATTAGCTGCACACAAACTAATGCAAATATAAAAATTAGCGTTAATGATTCCTTATATAGATTGCAAATAGTAAGAGGTATATCAAATTGGTCAACAGTCAACATATTACTTTAACAATATGATAAAAGGAATCCGAAGAATTGAACCCATTAAAATCCTACAAAAAAATGGAGCCCCTTTGACCCCTTTTAGCTCAGAAACGGGAAGAGCTGCACCAAATCCGTTGACACAATGCCAAAGCTTATATTATATCAAGAGGAATCAGAAGAAAAAAGTCCCATCAAATTCTGATGAAAAATTCAAATTTCTAATATTTCAACAACAAAAAATGCTATTTTACACCCTTTCACCCCTTGTAGACTGGAAACGGTAGGAGCTACTCGAAATCTGCTGACATATCTTTGAAAGCTTCTATCATGAAGAATCTTAAGAAAAAAATCCCATCACAATCCGATGAAAAATAAAGATTTCACATATTTTGAAAAATTGCAATTTTGACCCCTTGTAGCTCAGAAACGGTAAAAGCTATGCGAAATCCGTTGACATAATGCTGAAAGCTTATATCAAGAGGAATCCAAAGAAAAAAATCTCATCAAAATCTGATGAAAAATAAAGATTTCACATAATTAGAGAAATTGCAATTTTGGCCCCTTTGACCCCCTTGTAACTCGGAAACCGTAAGAGCTACACAAAATCTGTTCACATGCTTCTGAAAACTTAAATCATGACGAATCAAAAGAAAAAAATCCCATTGAAATCTGATGAAAAATAAAAATTTTATGTAATCTGCATGTTTGCAATTTTTGCCCCGTTTGGCCCCTCATAACTCGGAAAGGAAACAAATTATCAAAAATCTAATGGTGCAGCGCTATATTTACTTAATTTTCATTAGAAATCTACTGCAAAAAACAGCATCAAAATCGGACTAAAAAGAAAATAATAAAATTTTTAAAATTCGCCCCTTTTGGACCCCATTTTTCTCATGAATGGTACAGCGAAGTGAAATCTGTTGACATTCTTCTGATTGGAAATTACCTCAGGAGCACACTGAAAGAAACCCCATCAAAATCCGATAATTAATAAAGATTCTACAGCTAAATAGGTGAAAACACCAAATTTTGCCCTTTTTGGCCCCTATTTTAAAAACGGAAGGGGCCATAATAACTTAAACTGATCCACACCTTCCTTTTGTGCCAAGGAACATTGTGTTGAAATTTCATAAGGATTGATCTACTTGAACTTGAGTTATTGGCCAAAACTTAAAGTGTCTACAGACAACGATGCCGACGACAACGACGATGACAACGATGACGACAACGACAACAACAGCGCCATACCATTATACGACCACAAATTTTTTTGCGGTCGTATAAAAATTTCTTATAGTTTTGAAAGAATATCACATTTACAAGCTAAATTCACAAATGAGCTATTTTGGCTCAGTGAACCTCTAAAATCTGTAAAATAACTAGAGCTTTTGCTGAATGACAACCAATTATACAGGTGTTGACACAGTACAAGTACGGACACAATGATATGTCTCCTCTTTTTCCAAAATATATAAAAGGGAAGTTCTGAGCCCAAAAATCAATTCTATGGGTGCTAGGCAATCTTCTTGTAAAGTTTCATCCATTTTGAGGAACTTTGAATTTTCCCGCCTTTTTCCAGTTTCCGTGGCAACGGCAGCCATTTTGAAAATTCTGAGACCCAAAATCACTTCTATGGGTGCTAGACATTCTTTTTGTAAAGTTTCATCAAATTTGAGGCATTTTGAATTTTCCCGCCTTTCCATGGCAACCACGGCCATTTTGAATATTCCAAAAGATATGTGTGTGCACATCTACTTATTGTAAGTTAGATTCCTTTGAAGTAGTTGGAATTTGTTTGCAAACTTTCTCAAAAACATGAATAGTTGTGTTTTGCATTCGTACAGACGGATGAACGGTTGGACGGACGGACGGACAAGGGTGCTTTTTGTCGCGGGGGCATAAATATTATTAATATTACATATCAGATGCACAACAAGATCAGGTGAACAACATGTCTTGCAAGTTTGGTTGGAATCTGACTTATAGCTATGATGGAGTTGAGGATTAACTAACCAGAATAACAATTTAGAACTTTGGCTCCGTGAACCTCTAAAATATGTAAAATCAAAATTCTAAGTATCAGTTGCACATCTACACCAGGTGAACAACATATCCTGAAAGTTTGGTTGGAATTGGACTAACAGTTTTGAAGGAGTTACGGATTCAAAACCAACACTCACAAATGAGCAATTTAGGCTCCGTGAACCTCTAAAATCTGTTAAATCAAAATTCCGAATATCAGGTGCACAACTACACCAAGTGAACAAAATATCCTGAAAGTTTGGTTGGAATCAGACCAGTAGTTTTGAAGGAGTTGCGGATTCAAAAACCCATCAGACGAAGCAGGACGACGACGACAATGACGTAAGACAATGGATAGTAATCCCCATGTGTCGACTCTGCTTACAGCAGGTGACACAAAAATAAGAGATGAAAATATGTCGCCTAGTACCCCCAAATGTCTTAACAGAATGACTTTTTCTTCAAAAGTAAACGATTTTAAGGCATGTTGTATTAAAAAATTCGTAAAGGTTCCTTGGAACCATGTGTTTCGCCTGCTCAGTAAGGTATAATTATAATCAGAACAATACTAGCGTTTATATACTTTCTGTATTCCAAAAAATAACTGGTGTTTAAGAATTTCAGGAATTTACCAAAATTGGAATCAAATATTTTTGCAATTTAGGTATTGAAAATGACTGTTTTCACCAAAATGTATTTAAAATGGTGTGGTTGCTAGGCAAAATTCCAAAAAATAACAGATCTTGAAGAGTTTCAGGAAATTTACCAAAATTGGAATCAAATATTTTTGCAATTCCCTTATTGATAATTACTGTTTTCACCAATATATTTTTAAAAAATAGAGCAGTGCTCAAGGTCCCCCGCCTTAGAGTTGTATGTTCCTTTTACCTGAAAAACGGTACAAGATGAAAAAAAATGTTTGGGGAGAGTTTTTTGCATTTTTCAAGAGGAAGCATTTGCAAAAAAAACCATCAAAATCCGATGAAAAATAAAAAAATTTTTTTTTGGCACCCCCCAACACCTTTGACCCAAATTATCTTGAAAACGGTAAGAGATACCAGAAATCTGTTGGCATATGTATGTAAGCATTCATTGGGAGGCATCTAATGGAAAAAATTCCATCGAAATCGGATAAAAAATAAAAATTTCCCACACGGACCAAATTTTGGTGCAATAAATTCTATTTTTAGAAATTGTGACCTTGACCTTTGACCTACTGACCCCAAAATCAATAGGGTTCTTGCCCTTCCCTATTACTTCCATCTGTATAAGTTTTGTTTCAATCGGGCAAGGGATACTCAAGTTATCATCCGGAAACGACATCCGGAATGACGGAATGACAGAATGACGGAAAGGCGAATTCTATAGTCCCCCGCTTTCGCGAAAGGCGGGGGACAAAAAGTATGGTTGCTAGGTAGAATTCAAAAAAATTAATAGGTCTAAGATCGAGTTCAAGGAAATTTACCAAAAATTGGAATCAAAACTTTTTGCAATTTTAGTC
>MJUU01042285.1:17114-36707 GCA_002080025.1 Modiolus philippinarum
GCACCAGCAAAAGCCAGTGGTAGGGTTAAACCGGTTTATGGGTACCCAAACCTCTTAGCGGATTCAAAGTCATGCCATTAATAGTTTGAAACATGGCCATTACGGTATGGGACCGGCCAAACTGGAGAAAGCATTTATTTGGTAGGACAGGCAACGTTGATTATTTTTTTACTCGGAAAGACCCCTCATTTACATAATTAAAATTAGATCAAAGCAAATTTTGCGAAGTAGTGTTTGATTGTTTGATGTTTACAACGGTACTCTTTAGTACTCATTCAAATCGACAATGATTTCTGAAATGAAAAAAGAGGGAAAAAAAGAAAGGTTTCATTGAAAGCGGAGGAGACCTACGTTGCAGGTTCTCGTCCCACAGTAAACGAATGGTGGCTATACATTATCAATTACAATGACCCGATTACACGAGTACTCTCGATTATTTGTACCGAGTACTCGAGTATTAAATTCGAGACATTTTGCCATCCCTATTTTGAAGTCATCATGAGTAAGTATAATTATGGTTTATGTATCGGAATCGCATAATTTGAAATCATCATTACAATTTAAAACCATCCAGGCTCGGGATATCATCGACAAACTGCCTATTAGAATAAGTCGATAAAATTCATTTATATACTGCAGTTCAAAGGAAACGCATCACCAATGTGCATTTGTTTATACCTTTATAATTCGAACGGAAATATCTCTTCATGTACAGAAATAACAAAATGAACATTCAGTACACCAAGAGATTCACATATAATTCTCTATCCATTATATCCATTATCTCAAGATACGACAGGTAGCATTGGATGAAATTTTTAAGCAAATAAAGCTGCAGTTTTGTTACTTTTATGTAATTATTCCATTTGTTTAAGGAAGGCACATGTTGAGAAGTAATATCTAATTTGTTGTTTTGCCATGACCACTTGAAAAATCTTTCATGCTAAATATGGACAAACAGTAAAATTTCAACCATTATCTCTTAAGAAACTCTGCAGTAACATATTTGTAATATCCGGCATAAAGTGTTGCAAAATAAATGCTTGAAAGGTAATTGTCGGAAAAAATTATTACCACTGGGCCGATGCCTCTGCTGATGGCTATAGTAGTTAAACAACCTAGTCGTCAGTACTTTGGTGCTCATCAGAAACACATTTAGTCTGTATATAAATTTTAGAAAGTTATGCCTAAAACTCATGGTTATCTTCCTCTTACATATACCGCCGTGCGCAGTCCCGGCTTATGAATAGGCCCGCAGCATCCTCTGAGCTTGGAGTATGAGTCTTCCTAACAGAGGACCCCGAGGGAACCCCGGGATATATATCTCCGGCTTGCGGGGTGTGACCCCTCCTAAACAGAGGCTGACCCCGAGGGTCCCGGGATATAGAAATAGGACCCATTCCGTGGTTGTGCGGGATTAATAAATACACAACCCATCTTTCGGATGGGATGTAAACTCAGGTCCACGTGTTGGAAGAAATGCCACGCTTCCTGCACGTTAAAGAACCCTTGTAGCAAGCTCTTTTGGGGTGGTCCGTAGGTGATCGGCTACAAGGCTAAATTCCCCGCCCTTGATGATTTCACCCTACTTTTCCAGTGGCAGTCAGAATTTCCCGTCCATGGCCCTTTCCATACCCCAAAGTGATTATTTATTAACGCACTTGTTCTCGTCATGATATAGCTGAAATATTGCTGAGTAGACGTTAAACAATATTCAATCAATCAATCAATCCTCTTACATATATCATTGTAAGTTAACACAGCTCTAAATTGTTTCATTGCTGTGCAAGTAATATTTTGGATTTGTTTAACGCCGCCACAGATTTAAAAGTAATATTTAATTTGTTGTCAGCAATATTATATCACCATATTACAAAGCAAATAAAGACAATACACTATGAATGAAAATAGATTAAGTGTTATATGTTAGGTATACACGTTTGAACTCCGATATAATTTGCAAAGACTGAGGAATGCATGAAAACACCTATAACTCAGTACCTGTAATTTATTGAATAGTTGATTTAATATAAATAATAACGGATTACAAGTTCATTTTGTATGCGTTGTCGCTTTACGACACCAAGCTTTACTGCAGATTTATCTGAGACAGTTATTCCCACAGCCTTAGTTGAACAGGGAAATAATTCAGAAAAATTGCACGGCTTTTTGAATAAGGCGACAAAATCGTCATCTGCAGAAAAGCTTTATTTGGTGCAACATTAAGAAGAGACACGTGCAAACCCGTGTTATTTTCTGACAATCAGATATAAATGTACTAACAATAAATGTACTCACAATGTAAGTAAAAAGGCAAACGAATCCCTGTCAAATACACCAAGTCAGGAGAGCAAGAATGTTTTAATAGAAATGTAATGATAATTTAGATATATCTGTACTCCTCACCTACATGATGAATAAAAGAAGTTGCCATAAAATTTAATACATCAATCTTTCTGTGGTAAAGAGGGTAAAACAGATATTTATACTTGCTGGTGCTAGCGGTCGTCTTGAACTTACCATGAAGTATAGCTCATTGTTGAAGGCCCCATAGTAACATCCAGATGAAGAACAACAATAAAAACGTTGTTCTATTGCTTGAATTTACCAAGTATCTGTTTCAACATTTTTTCATGTGCATTTACTCCATATCTGTTCATTGATGATTTAGTGCTAGGTAAAGACAGGATTTATTTTGTTAAAAATCACACTCATTTCAACAAAAAAGGAGAATGTAATTGCAGTGCTAGATTTTTTTAAAAATTGAAAACATATTTGTTAAATTTGGAAATAAAAGTAATTATTAAGGATGTGTGTAAGGACTTTTTTCAGCAACTTTTAATCCTTTCTTTCATTTTCGCATGAAGCAAGGGTAAGCTTAAGGGCTAGTTAAAAAACAAGGGAAAAAAGAAAATATACTAGCTAAACCATTTATTAAATTGTATTAAAACTCAGTTATATTGTAATTTTGAATTATTGTTACATGTTCATTTCTAATATATCTTAATAAAATATCTTTATAATAAACTTTTTTTTTTGAATTTGTCGTTTTTAACAACCCTTATTATAAGAATAACCTTCATACTTTATATCCCAGTGAAATCAAGGTCAAAGAAAACATCATCATTAGCACCTAACAGAACTTGCACATCTTGGTTGATTACTCTAGACGTCTATTATCAAAAAGTTATGACAAGCACGATGATCTTTACTTTCAAACAGGGAACTTCACATTTTTTGACATGTACGTCCTCCGTTGACAACACCTCAAAGTTCATCATCTCCTGTTTTACCTGTTATATAAACAACAATTGTGTGGACACAGAGAAGGTATTTTCTCGAAATTTTGTACAGCAGAGTGATACAAACCAATAAAGTTCTAAATTTGCAGTCGTCACCATAACTTGACAGATCGTAGTTATTTCACAATTGAGAAAAGCCACTTGGCTTAGATCCAGTTTCTTACCAAACTGACAAAATCTGACTTTGACTTCACATCAAATTTTCATGGGACTCTCAGCACTCGCTAATACCTAAAGAGAAATTCACACTGTTATTGAGTTTGTTGTTTATTTATTTGGTTTCTTTTTCGGTGAGGGTGTGTCCTTGTTCATGTCTGTATTTTTTCCTTCTTAGTAGTAACAAAATGCTTTGCTCCTATATTAACATTTGTTTTATTGGGGTTATCGAGGAGCCTCACTCCTGATGTTGTTTTTATCAAGGATTTCTAGAAATCCATTTAAATTGATAAAGCATTGTAAAGTTAATGAAATGGTAGAAAGAAATATATGTGCTTTTAACGGAGATGGAATATATCAAACATTTGGCTGGAAATGGGTTTTCTGTGGCTTTTCCCTTAATTTGAACTTTTTTTTAAACTAAGAAGTGATATCAAGAATTTTATGAAAACTTGGCGGGTGTCTTAATTTGACCTATAGAAGAAATTCATGAAATATAATGTAGGGGTCAGTGTGCAAATTTGTTTAAGCCGTTGAACTGGACAAAACCAGAGGAGTTCCGAAATCTGACACAAATTAAAAAAGCTACATTTAAAATTTTCTATCTTTCGGGATGGTTGATTTGTATACCCTACCCAAAGGACTGGTATATACATCAAAAACATTTTGTAAAACTGAACTATTTCATATCGGTGAAAATCTTGATGGATACCTTAAATAGGTTTTCTATTTTCGTATAAAGTGGGATTTTTTCTCGTTAATATAAAGATCTTGGTTTATTTTTGCATATACCTTCAATATCTGTCCTTGTTAACATAGAAAATTGAATGTTTTGAAGAAAAGTATAAAGGTTGTCAAAAATTACTTAAAAGTTGGGCTGAAATCACGAGGAAGGTATGAATTAATTAGATATAACTTCTTCAAAATATGTCACAAGCAATGCTGTTATATTTCAACTCCCGCATATGACAAAAGTGAGAAATAAATAACAACTAATATGACATTCAGTGCAACATATTTAGTGATATATGATATCCGGCTGTCTGTGTTCTAAAAGCAAAGCAAAAGTCCTTCTGAGAAAAATGTAATTTATCTTTGTGTGGGTAGGTGTCCTACCCTCAATAAATTTGCTTGACTACGATAGTCGCATGTGAATTGAGCCACATAAATGAGATTAAATATTTTTATTTAAAAATTGTCTACATGAATTTAAAGTGCAATCTGTCCATATTAATCGCTCTATTGCCTTTTACTTTTGTACTATGTAGACGATGTAAAGTTGTTATCATTATAAAATAAATCTTCTCTGACAAAAAATATCTCATGGCATGAACACTTAAGTCGTCTACCACCTTTTAAGAGTGGCCAGAAATCCATGTTTTTACAAGTTTCAATTGAACTTAGTCCTTAATTTATATTTCTGTGAGCACTGAATATATAACCAGATTTGTAATTCCCAGATTTTGTTTTCAGTCTGAGTTGATTCATGATATGTAGAAATATCACCAGCAGAACTGGTATTTTGCTGATATTACCGCTACATTAAAGCTCTGTAGTTTAATTGTTTCTTCTTATTCAAATCTTTCGTGACTAGTTTTTGCAGTGGATTCGTAGTATTTTTTCTTCACAAAATAGCACAGAATATATAAGTAAATAGTAAAACTTAAACGGTTCGTCAACATAATAGAGGTGTTATTCACTTCAAATTAAGTCCCGACGTGCGCGGTCCCGGCTTATGAATAGGCCCACAGCATCCTCTGAGCTTGGAGTATGAGTCTTCCTAACAGAGGACCCCGAGGGAACCCTGGGATATAGAAATAGGACCTAGTATCTCCGGCTTGCAGGGTGTGACACCTCCTAAACGGAGGCCGACCCCGAGGGTCACGGGATATAGAAATAGGACCCATTCCGTGGTTGTGCGGGATTGATAAATACACAACCCATCTTTCGGATTGGATGTAAACTCAAGTCCACGTGTTGGAATAAACGCCACGCTTCCTGCACGTTAAAGAGCCCTTGTAGCAAGCTCTTTTGGGGTGGTCCGTAGGTGATCGGCGACAAGGCTTAATTCCCCGCCCTTGACGATTTCACCCTACCTTTCCAGTGGCAGTCAGAATTTCCTGTCCCATGGCCCTTTCCATACCTCAAAGTGATTATTTATTAACAAACTTGTTCTTGTCTTGATATAGCTGAAATATTGCTGAGTAGACGTTAAACAATATTCAATCAATCAATCAACCAATCAAATTAAGTCAGTGGTGTAGATGCTATCACCATGTTTTTATGATAGCAAAAAGAAATAATATAGTAATAATATCATTTAGAAAAAAACAGAAATCAATACGAATACCTTTTGTCGAGAAAAATATTTTTATATGACCGCAAAATATTTAAGGTCGTAAAATGGTATGCTACTGTAGTCGTCGTCGTTGCCATCCGGTGTATATATACATTTTTATTTTTGGTCATTTTGTTTATATATATATATATATAAGTATCTGTATAAAATAATTATAACGACACTAAAATGCAAATTGATGGTAAATTGACAGCAAATTTTCGCCTTTCCACAGGCGAATATATATATGATATCTTCTCTTTTTATTGGATTTCAATTAGACTTTTTTATTCTTTTTACTATAAGACCTAAGTAGTACATGTTGTATGTGACAGATTTGACTATTTCATACCATTTTCAGGATAAAAGGGGCTAAACAAGACCAAAATTGCAGTTGTTCAAATAACCTAAAATATTTATTTTTCATATTTTATTTTCTTCCGTATTCTAATGGGGTGGTATACATTAGGTAATACAGAATTTCAAAGCATTCCCACATTTCCTCAATATTAATGATAAAGTGATAATCTTAATTTTTTTTTCTTTTTTTCACCTGCACATTTTTGTTATATATTTATACGGTCTGCACACTTTTTTGTCAGTAATTTGTACACTGTTTCCATTGTATACTATTTATTTTTAAATTGAAATTGAAATCGATCCATTGCTTGGTTTTCAAACGTATATAAAGTTTCAGATATGTGGTTACCTGAACAATCTACAAATGGTTTAAGCTATGTGATTCAGTTAAATTGACTTAATAAAGTGAATATTTAACATTGTTGATAAAGTGCTTTTATTTTTGTTGTAAGTGACATTCAGAAGTGCATGTTCATTCATCAAAACAGACAGTGAACTTGCAAAATTGCTGTTTTAAAATGCAAATTCTCCTAGAAAGTACATGAGATATCATATTGTCTAAAGATTCTCGTATTCCAAATAACGCCTACCCATTCTTTTGAAGACCCTATCCAAACAACCCAGTAGAATGTAAAATACATTTACAAAAAAGGTAAACAAAAACATGATTAGCCCACACGTATTGACTAAGATAGTTTCGCGGAATTACCGGGTAACATTTTGTATTAGAATAAGTATTGTATAATTTCGTGAATATTCATTAGTTGGTCCCCTATAAAAGAAAAATATATGTCTTCCTATTTCAGGTTTTTCTAAACTTCAAAAGGCCGAAATAACAGTAAGTAAAATAAAATTTTACTACGTTATTACTTAAGTAAAGGTTCATGTAAGAATCATGCAAATCAAGCACTCGGGTGACAAGTTCAAAAATGTTACAGGCATTTTGTTCAATATAAATGTTTCCAGTGGCTAACAAAGATGATGATTTGACCGATGAAATTTATTTCTGAAGTTGGGAAAGTACTGAATAAATCGAATAATAATCATACTTTTACCTACAGCCAAACGGGGAACTGCATCTCTATTTTTCCACTTAGTTACTAGTCATTTTTCCTCAATTTTCCTAAGCAGCAAATGTTCAAAAAATATTTTTTGAGATTTTTTGGGGGTCAACTGTATAAATATAAATGTTCCATGGTCTGCCAACTATCTTGACTTCTCACATTTTGAAAGATTTTAACATTAACCTAACGTCTTTTCCACTTGAAATGAAATATTTGCGCAAAATTTTTTTAAAAGACGAATCGAAGAACAGAGAAAAGATTAAAATTATATGTTTTACATCTGCATAAACTTTTTTTTCAAAAGCCGCAATTGTTTGGCATTGGGATAGAAAATAATAATAAAATTTAGCTAACAAGACGGTTGATATCATGACAAGATTAACGTTAACCAATAAATAAGATAAGAGATTGAGACACTCCTCACAGATTTTTGAAGCAAATTCTGTATTTTTTCTTTCATTCAAATGTGATGGTAATAGAATGCCTGTTGTTAATATATGCATTTGAAACGCAGTGTAATTGCTTGGTTCTGAAAATTAAAAAATAACGACCAAAAATCAGCAGTAAAGCAATTTTTGTTTGAAATCTACATTCATGGAACTTAATGATTTTGAATCACTTCTTCTTTGTTTTAGCCCCAATCCACAAAAAAAAATCGAAAAAAAATATTGCATGCTTTTTACCTAAGGTACTGTTAATTTGTTTTCTGCATATGCACATTTCGACAACTAATGTCTCATAATTGCAGATCAAATCGAAATCCGAACAATTTGGCTTGCCAATGAAACTGAGATTATTTATGTTCATGTTGTTGAAGGTTATACAATTATTATTTCGTCCGCCGAAATTCAAAAGATTAAGGGACTCGAGATCCACTAATACGTAACTGGTTTCAAGGACACCACAAAATGTCTCGGAATGTATGCCATTGCCACATGTCTTAAAATTTATGCCCTTTAATTTGCCACATGTCCTAAAGAGTGTAGGCCTTTAATTTGACACATTTAAAGAAGTGGCAAATGAAAGCCATGTACGCTTTAGGATAGTTTGCAAATTAAGGGATATGGCTGCATTTGCAGCATGTGTCCCAGAATTTTCAAGCTGTCAGACAAAAAATGACTTCACTTCCTTTGAGGTAACATTTCATATCATGATTTAATAAAACATGTTTTTTTTTGCTTTAGGTGCAATGAAGATATCAGTTGTTGTTACTTATCTAGCTGTGTTGGTGATTGGTGAGTTATGTGTATAGTTGTTTTCATTAAAACATTGAAGAGCTTTTGTTTTGAGTGCTTTCCATAGAAAAGCCCAATTATTGTTAAAACTTACCCGATAGAAAATACTAACTTTTATTATACACTTTGTCTCTGAAGTGTATATCCCACCTTATGTGAACATTTCAGTTTTACTTCTATTGATTTGTATCTGTTAATTGGACTATGGGTCCTTAATATCACTATTCTACGCTTCTTTATAGTTTAAGTTGAGCGAATTCCGAGAGTCTAACCATAATTTTGTCTTTTTCTGAAAGAAATCCTGAAAGTAACAGAGATGTAAAAAAATGGATCACAGGAAACACCTACAATGGCTGAAAATTACAACTACATACCACAATCTGCTAGAGAACTACACAGGAAAATCACAAAACACAAAAGACAAACGTAAACAACGATAAGAACTCGAGACAGTCGGACTTTGTATGGTCACTAGCAAAAGCCATTGGTAGGGTTAAACCGATTTGTGGATACCAAAACCTCCCCTTTATGTGCCCCGTTTCCCTACAGTGTAATAAACATAAGTCTTTTTGTTTGTTTGTTTTTTCACCCAATAAAGGCTGATATTGTTTAACTTTTGTAAAGCAAATTCCCGACGAATCATCTCTTTATAGTGTGGAAAATCTACTACAAAAAATTCCATTACCACTGTGTATATGAACAAATGAGTACCGAATTATTTTTTGTGTTAACTTGTTTATCCTTATGAAAGGATTGTATTAATGAATAATTTTGTGCCTTTTTTGACAAGTGTCAAACAAGGTCTTTTGATAAGCATTGCAAGAATTTTTAGCACTTCTCAGTAGCGACAGACTAGTTTACTTTTACGCAAGGATATACGGAAATTTTACGTTGCTAAAGCGTCTGTATATATATTGCCTGCATCTCCCGATTTTGTTGCCAAGTTTTCTTACAAACAACTCGATGAGTGCCCTGTGATCGTTTATATGTTGTTTTGCCTATTTATTGGTCCCTTTTTCGGGCAATGGATGACAGTGTTTGTGTTTTCGCCCGATATGTTATGCTTGTTGACAACCCCGCATCCATCAAAAATCGTGAAATCATGAAATAAAGGGGATGGATGTGGCGTTGTTCGACATTCAGCAAGTGAATTCCGCTTAAACCGGTGCTAGGGGCCGTCTTGAACATATTGTGAGGTAAGAGCGTTTGCTGTTTTTTTGAAGGCCTCATAGTGACTTCAAGATGAAGAACAACAATCAAAGCGTTGTTCCATTTGCTTAATCTTACCACGTATTTATAGGGATTTTGTCCAATGTACATTTACTCCATATCCCTTCATTTGTTTATTTGCATTGAGGGACCCGAAAATAAAGAAATTTTTTAAGAGTAGAAAACGAAGTTTATTATAAGGATTCCGTGCTAAGTATCATTATGCTTATTCTGCTAACTCAGGAGGTGTCATATTAAAAATTTTTCCTACTTTTTCAAACTTATACAATATTTTTTCTTCAAATAGAAAAAATGTTAAGTTCTAATAAGAAAAAAATGACTTATTCAATGATTTTATTATCATACTTATGATCATACATTTTCAGCTGTCAAATTTTCAGAATTTTCATTTGACTCTCTTGTAAGTATCAAAAGATGAGTGAAGGAACTACAATTTTTTTACGTTGAAACTTTATTTTGTCCTTTGAAATGGGGCTCCTGATAAATCTTTTCGGTAATTTTGATATTACTCTTTGTAATTGATGCAGTAGCAATATACAGTTACCACCCAAGATAGTGTGTGACCCAGCGGTTTCACTCCCCGAGATAATAAGGTGACCCAAGAGCTTGCTCGAGGTGACCTTTATTTCGAGGGGAGAGAAAACGCTGGGTAATACTATTCAGAATGGTAACTTTTATATTATATCGAATTTTCTTGTTTACCGGTTGACCTTCCTATGCGACCCAGTGAAATATCAAATGTCATGAGACACGAATCAGATTATAGATATTCAAATGAGTATAAAATATTTTGTTTAAGCCATCACAGCTAAACCTGTCACAGAAGAAATCACCAGAAATGCAAATTCTGAGCATGACACGGGAGTTGAGAAGGAATTACCAGAAAATGATGTTGATACAGAAATTGAGAAAGATTTGCTCGATATCTTGGAAAAAAGTGCAAAATCTAGGTAAACAAATCTTTTACATGAAAATATTAGAGTCATATAAATAGGTTGACCTAGTTTAATAACGTACTTTTTTTCTTTGTTGAATTTGCCTTTGAATTTACACAAATGCCAGATTTGTTGACATTTGACATAGGAATGATTTTAAACAATAGGCATTTCAGTAGGTTTCGAAGGGAACACTTGAAATATATGGTTGTGTTGAATTCCATTCTGACATTTCAATTTATAGAATTTCTCGCTGATGAGTTGGTTTTCAACAATTTCTTCGTGTCAATATTGAAGATTTGGTAAAGTTATGTCTTATGGCCTCTAATTTTAAGTTTTTTTTAATTTTATATTTCATTGCCTTTTTGTGGTAAGCTGATATACCTATAACAGGAATAATTATGAACCTGTAATGAATTACCTATAATATATGTTCGACTTTAATATAGTGAACTTCCCGTTTTTGAGCAGTAATATTCCCACTTCTCCGGCATAAGGCGTTTACATTTCACCATTCATTCGCTATTGTCGTGCCTGTAATTTGTACAGCGATTTTGTCAACACAGCGAAATTACTGTCTAAAAAACTATACACCAAGGGTATGTTCATTCGCTGTTGCAATTGTCGCTACTGAAGTTTTGCGATCGTCACCACGATTTGACAGACCATTACAATGTTTCTGTTTTACAAATGAGAACAGATATCTTTGGGTAGATCCAGAGATTGTTACCAGACTGACTAACACCGACTGTGACAAAACCGGACTTTTCACTGGCAGTGTGACGGATGCCACGCGTGGAGCAGATCATGCTTACCCTTCCGGAGCACCTGATGATACCTCAGTTTTTATAGGGGTTCACACTGCTAGTGCATTAGTTTTGTGACGTTCTTGTTCTTTTTTGTTTATGTTTTGTCTATGTCATTCTATCTCAATTCGTGTTGCTGTGAATTGCCGTTATTTTGGATTTATGATTTTAGAATTTCCCCTTTCCTCGTTCTTGCTTCGGTATTCGTTTGCCGGTGTGTTCTAACGAAACAATTTGTAAATCGTCTACAAACTACTGGCGGACATGAATTACAGTTGAACTTCGATGTCTCGAATAGCAATGACTCGAACACCATGGATTTCTCGATTCCTTTTCCGGACTGTTTGTTCTAATTCAAAGACAGTTCGACCTCGATAGCTCAACATCCCTCTAGCTCAAACTGTTGTCAACAGTACCTTTGTTTGATCCATCGAAGTTCGTGTCAGATAGGGTCTGTTACTTCCGTCATGTAACAAAGATTTCACGATGAAATGGTGAATAAAAGGTGAATAAATGGATATGGAGTAAATGCACATGATACAAAGTCTCTACAAATACATGGTAAAAACAAGCAAAGGAATAACGCTTTTATTGTTGTTCTTCATCTTGAAGTCACTTTGAAGCCTTCAACAATGAGCTTTGCTAATACCTCATAGTAAGTTCAAGACGGCCCCTAGCACCGGTTTAAGCGGATTTCTTTGCTAATTGTCGAGCAACGCTACATCCACGTCTTCATTGGTCATGGCTATTCGAAAACGTATCCCGTCAAATAAGACTTGAAAGGATTATGGCGTTCAAATATTTGGTTAAAATGTCATATCTTTAGCTCTATTGAAGGTCATGTGAGCTATTGCTATCACTTTGCGTCTTTAATTAGTCTGTCGTCTGTCCGTTGTAACTTTTTCAGAAATCTTCTCCTCTGAAACCACTGAGCCAATTATATCCAAAATTTTCCTAGAGTTTTACCCGGAAATACAATTTTAAAATATATCCGCAGAATCCAAAAACTCTACAAAATGACTGCCTTTACTAATCAAAGTAAAGATGTACTGTTATTTGGTTTTCCCTGTAGTTTAACCTTATCTGAGTCATATATTGACGTATCTAGAGGGTGTTCAGTGGACTTGAAATCTCTTTTCTGGAAATCTTTTCAAATTTCGTAAGGGATTTTTGACACAAGTTAACAAAGATCGCCTGGAATCCCTTATTTTATTTCTCAGTGCAACCTCATTTTAGAATTACAAGCAAAAGATAACAGTTAACACCTTCAATGGCTGAAAACTACAATCACGTGTCATAACTTACAAGCGAACTGCACTAGAAAAACACAAATGAAAGAAACCGTAAATAACGATAGGAACTCGGGATAGCCAGACTTAGCAAAAGTCAGCGGTACGATTAAACCGGTTTATTGGTACCCGCCGGTGTTATCTACTCTTCTGACAAATTGACTTCATGTTAATATTAAACAAAATACAAACGAGAGACGGGAGAAAAACTCCAAAAGGGAGGTCCCAGGAGTTTGGACCCTTTTTCTGCTTTATTTTTATTTCGTACAAATTTAGGCAAAAATGGGCTTACAGCCTAGAAGACCCCTTTGTGTAAGGCTGGACCCACCGGTGTGTTATATTTGGATAACTCTTGTTTATAGTGTCTCTTAGAAAAAAATTCATCAGACTCAGAACAAATACTTTGTAACTTTCAATTGGCGATTTTCGACTCAACTTTATACATAAATGTAGGTAAACAAAATGACCTGTCCAATTAAATCATTATAATACTTAAATTTCTAAGTACTGTCCTCACGTTATCGAGCTCAAAGAACTTACTCTTTTCTAATAATTTTCAATATTTCTAAAACTTTCTGGTTTGAAATTATACGAGTTTGAACGATTTTGAAATATAATCGGAGAACGATAGTTCCTCATTACATTACTAAAATCCAATATCATTCGATATGTCGTACAGGCGATGTCGACATGATGTGTTATATAACCGAGTTTTGTGTATATCAATTGTGTGTCCAATTTACATCATTCCGCGAAGAAAAATCCTGTGCTCTTCACATTCGCCTTCTTCAGCGTGCTTGCATCAATACATTTTCATTTAAGTTGATCTGTGAATACCTGTTTAAAGTCATATTTTGAAGTTATTGTACAATTTTGAAGCGTAATTCAAACCAAAAGACGGATTCATACCCGGTATTATTTCAATTTCGACAGCAATATGCAGTTTTCCTGACGAAAAACCTGATAAAAATAGCAAATAGGGGTAAGTTGCTATTTTTGGCAAATAATTCATCAACCGTTGCATATTTCGAAAATCCGACATGACTGAAAGTAGTCAACATGCCAACATCTACATACCGTGTGATTTTGAAGAAATTTCATTTGGAGTTCTTTCCCCTTTCTGTAAAAGTTCAAAATTTTAATATTTTATATTTTTTTATTTAAAAAAAAAAAACAATAACGGAAATACTTCAACTATAAATTGCAATTCATTCAACATATCAAGATCTACTCACCTGGAAATTCAGAAGAAAATATGAGGTCCCAAATAGATGTTATTGCCCTTTTACATATTGCCTCGCATATAAAAACGATTTGAGAAAGGATTGAATTTGACTGAAAAAATGTTCATCATATGGGACTACATTTATTCTTTCATGATGGAAGTAGTCTGACGTCATCCAAAATGGCTGCCAGCGGTAAATTAGTTTATTTGCAACAATGGGAAAACGTGTCTAAAGATTTCCTCTAACTAATTTGAACCCAACATGGTCAGGAAAGTACTTGTGTGGCCATCTTTGTTTTACAAGTCTGCACCTCATATTAGATATGAGATATAAAGTCAAAAATTATTTGACCGAATACCTTTTGTAAGACTCTGTAGTTTGAAATCTCTTTCTCCGTTTAAAGCGATGAATCCTCCGATCGAGTGAAGTTTTAAAATTAATATACTATTAGTAATTTGTTTTCCGTGTATGCACTGAGTGCGACTGTCAAGAAAATAGGTAACCCCACTAAGCGATATTAAGGCTATACAATCTGCAATCTATACAATTAAGGCTATACCAATCCCATGGTTTTATATTGGGTCCGTGTTGTTCATCTTTGTGTGTGAGTGTCTTCTTTTTTCTTTTCTGTGCTGTATCCATGTTGTGTCTTTGTTTTTTTTTCTGCCTTTTTTGTTTCTAGGGTTGCCATTGTCCTTGGATTGTTCGCTTTTAGATTGACGGTTCGGTTCTCACTTACTTTTATTGACGTTTACAATAAACAGACAATTAATAAATAAATGAATACTTGAGTTAATTAATATTAGATAGATTGCTTAATATATATCCAAAATACAAATTTTTTTTTAAATAATTCGACATATTATTGTAATTCATTTCCATTGGTCAACGTCTTGAATAACAAAAGAAATATTTTTCGATTATTTCCTTTGACCATTAATCCGCTCCAAAAGTATAGTGCAACAAATAGAAACGTCGATTACTCCGATCAAACATATTCTTTGAACTGATTTGGAATTAAGAAAAATAAACATAGGTTTTTAAGGGAATTATGTATGTTTTAACTCCGGCGGGTCACTCACAAATTTTACATAAAGTCCTTTAGACTTTGTTTAGTGTGTGAGTCAGCTGCCGGAGTTTATACATAGATAATTTCTAAAAAACCTGAGTGTAATCCTATAATAAAAAGTCTTTAAAACATAACTCCGTTATAATGCATTAACAAGTTATAAAAATATTCTTTCTATTTCGATGTTTTATTGTCATTTGATCCCTTTAACATTCCAAATTTGTTTAATTTTGAAACTCCGTAGAAAATAAACATTGAAAAGGAAAATGTGGAAATATAGTTAAAAATTCATTAATTTTTATAGGGACATTGGTAGTGGAAACAGCCAAGGCAGTGGAAACGAATGGGTAAATAAGGGAGGCTATGGCCATGGTAATGTTGGTAGTAACAATGTGGATAGCAGTGGTAATAAGTGGTGGAATTGGCAATTGAGAGATATAGGAAGTGGAAACAGTAAAGGAAGTGGAAACGAATGGGTAAATAAGGGAGGCTATGGCCATGGTAACGTTGGTAGTAACAATGCGGANGATATAGGAAGTGGAAACAGCCAAGGCAGTGGAAACGAATGGGTAAATAAGGGAGGCTATGGCCATGGTAACGTTGGTAGTAACAATGCGGAAAGCAGTGGTAATAAATGGTGGAATTGGCAAATGAGGGATATAGGAAGTGGAAACAGCCAAGGCAGTGGAAACGAATGGGTAAATAAGGGAGGCTATGGCCATGGTAACGTTGGTAGTAACAATGCAGATAGCAGTGGTAATAGGTGGTGGAACTGGCAATTGAGAGATATAGGAAGTGGAAACAGTAAAGAAAGTGGAAACGAATGGGTAAATAAGGGAGGCTATGGCCATGGAAACGTTGGTAGTAACAATGCGGATAGCAGTGGTAATAAGTGGTGGAATTGGCAGCTGAGAGATATAGGAAGTGGAAACAGCCAAGGCAGTGGAAACGAATGGGTAAATAAGGGAGGCTATGGCCATGGTAACGTTGGAAGTAACAATGCTGATAGCAGTGGTAACAAGTGGTGGAATTGGCAAATGAGAGATATAGGAAGTGGAAACAGCCAAGGCAGTGGAAACGAATGGGTAAATAAGGGAGGCTATGGCCATGGTAACGTTGGTAGTAACAATGTGGATAGCAGTGGTAATAAGTGGATGGAATTGGCAAATGAGGGATATAGGAAGTGGAAACAGCAAAGGCAGTGGAAACGAATGGGTAAATAAGGGAGGCTATGGCCATGGTAACGTTGGTAGTAACAATGCAGATAGCAGTGGTAATAAATGGTGGAATTGGCAAATGAGAGATATAGGAAGTGGAAACACCAAAGGCAGTGGAAACGAATGGGTAAATAAGGGAGGCTATGGCCATGGTAACGTTGGTAGTAATAATGCTGATAACAGTGGTAATAAATGGTTGAATTGGCAAATGAGAGAGACTGGTAGTGGACAACAACGGGAAAATAATAAGCAATAAGGACATGGACAATGGTTTGCAAAGAGACAAAACACAAAGGTACAATTTTATTCCAGATTGTAATTGATTTGAAAGTATATTGCTATTTGACCCGATACTCTATGCACGGTTGACCTGTTCACAATTTACAATACCTATGCATAATTCAAAATCATAACATCAAAGCTGATGGTGAGCAGAATTTTTCATGAAAGAAAAAGCCGTCAATGTGACAACTAACCACGTTTTCTTTACATAGACACTATATCCTATACATGGGGCTACCCTGAATATTTGAAATGTACATAATTTATTTGCAATGTTTAACCTTGAATAGAGGTGACCTATTTCTGAAAATTCAGCAACTTGTATTTTATCAAAAAAGAAAATAAAGTACTGTGTGCACCTCGACAAATTCAGCTATAAAAACTAAAGCACTAACAGCACTAATAAATATCAAAAATCAAAATCAAATGCACACCTTTGATATGTGTACAACTCATCTACAGAACAAAAACTTCTTGTCTCTAATACTGTGGGAGATTTGATCCAGTCAAAACTGGGGTACCCTTTTGGTAAAAATAAGACGTAAAATGGATTGTGACAACTTTTATTTTTGGCATAAATTATCAAAAATTAAAATCAAAGTACCATGCACAGCTGTGATACATGTACACTGTATGCAGTCTACGAGTCTACAAATGATGAACCTATTTGGCAGCCGCCCGCCAATAATTTCCACCATTTTAAAAACTAATTTTTCCAATGGAAAATCCGGCTAAAAACTCGATGGCTCAGCGGGAACAGCTGCTATGTGCATTTTTAAAAGTTAAAAATTTAGTTTTAAGTGTTAAAAAATTCAGTTTCAAAGCAAACAAGTTAATACTTGGCTATCTATAAAATCATGTCACGGTCACTTTTTTAGAATAAAAATTCAATGATTGCTTCATTGAAAACAAGTGAAAAGTAGGTTAATTTACGCATATCACATTTTTCCATAAAAAAAGTTATAATATGAAAAGAAAAAGATGATATCTGTCAAATAACCCCTGTTTGCTTAGTATATTTTACCTATTTTGAAGAATCATGTTTTCTCCATAAGTATTTATATTACATATTTTGAGTATTTTTTCCCCTTTCATCTGAAAGTTAACATGATGGACATCGTTTTAATAGGGAAAGATAGAGTGTGTGTGTGTGTGTGTGTGTTGGGGTGGGGGGTTATGGAATGCGAAATTTAATGAAATGAAATCAATAGTTACGTTCTCTGCGAGATGTTTTTTATTTATTAAGGCATTAAATCTCACTACGTTGATGTCTTTTTTATATTGATACATGTAAGTTTTGGAACTGAAATTAGAATCCTTCGTCATAAGAATTCTCCGTAGTTTAAAGAGATTATATTATAGGTATATATTCTTACATTCCTTTATTTCTTTCATCTCACTACATCTTCAACAAGTACATTTGTTTTGTATTCTATTGCGTAAAAGTAATATCCATTGTTAAATGCAATAGATTATTTCAAAGACTTCAATACATATTGGTTAATCTAAAAAATAGTTAAGCAGATTGCCAGTTCTACAAATTATGCCAAATCTAATAAACACAAATGAATTCAAAGCATTTGGAGAACAAAAACGGAAAGATGCATACACAAGAAGAATCGAATAGCCCAATTAATACAATAAAACGCTATTTTGAAATTTTAATCCATTAGAGTCTACATTCGTCCGTTGATTGGCGTTTCTTGATTAAATTGACCGAGTTAAGACGAATTCACGTGCACTCGTCCACCAATCAGAACTGTTTATATTTGCGAATAAACAACAAAATCTGGAACGAAACATCATTTATGGTATCGAGACATTGAAAACAATGTTTCACGATAGAAATAACTGTTACATTCGATCATAATGAAAGATTGGTATATTTTTCATTTATGTAAGAAATCCTACATCTTATTCTATCATTTCGCTGTTCATAGATTGAACTTCATATACATTATACATAAAGCATAATACATTTATGAAAGATATCCCGATATTTGATCTGCTGTCATGTAAGTACCTTTTGATCTGGACTGCGTAATGCATAATATATCTGATAACTACGATTTATTATTCGGGTTCTGTCGCAATAAAAATACAACAGAAATTATTTTCAATGCAGACAGCACTTCAGTAATTAATTCTTTTAACCTGTTGTTGCTGTTCAGTTTTTCATCTGTTGACTACTAAATGTCACAAGTTATCAGTTATGTTAAAGGTTATAAATACTTAGTTTATGTTGGGTCATGGTATAATTGTTACTCTAAGATTATAATTAACAATAAACAATTTATTCAATTGGTAAGTTACATAAGATTTCCAATTGAACTTTCAATATTTTGTATAAACCGTTTATCCCCTTAAGTCTTCGTACTTTAACGGGATGGTAAATAAAGGAATCCATATCGAAAGAGAAAATCCGTTGAAAGTTGAAGTACAGAGACAAGGCATAACTAATCATTGTGATAATGATATGTCTCTGGAAGTGATTTGATTTAAGTTTTTTTTACGAGAAAAACATTTTATTTGGACAGTAAAACCATTTTTTTCTGGATTGTTTCTGTTTAGGAAATAGGATGAGAGACTTTAATGAATTTACATTTTTGTGATATTTCCTTTAACGTATTGTACCTTTATAAGCTATTTTATACAACAATTCTTATTCAATAAGTCCTGTGTTTTACAGAAAAAAAGAATGACAACGAAGAGACCAGATATTAATTATAACAACATGACAACGGAGAGACAAGATAACATCATGGTGAAACATATGTAACTTGATAATTTGAAACTAACATTTTCTATAAATATTTTGCGTATATCTTGCATGATTTAAAACGAACATTTTCTATAAATATGTCACTGTTTTATGTAAATCTTGCAATACTACTTCCCTTTTAGATACTCTTCATATACAGTAACTTACATTTGTACAATTCTTTCTTTGAGTAATTCTAAAGTCGTTTATTGTGTTTATAGATATTTTGTTATTCACTGAACTTTATGGAAAGAATAAGAAAAATGAAAAATTGAAGAAAAAAAATAACGAAAAAGTAATTGTAAGCAAAATAGCCCCCCCCC
>MJUU01042285.1:46040-65224 GCA_002080025.1 Modiolus philippinarum
AATACACATGAGACAGTCTCTACAAATACATGGTGAAACAAAGCAACAGAACAACGCTTATATTGTTGTTCTTCGTCTTGAAGTCACCATGTGGCCTTCAACAATGTGCTTTGCCCATACCTCATAGTATGTTTAAGACGGCCTCTAGCAACGGAGCAGAATTCGTTGCTAATTGTCGAACAACGCTACATCCATGCTCTTCATTATACATAAACTCGGGGATGTGAACGAATATAAAAGTAACTGGCAAAGTAATCTTACAATCAATACATGTAGAACATTGTATATTGACAGTTATTACTCCTGTCTGACTGAACAAAACTCTTTATCGAATTAGCAGTGTATATTGGCAAACCATTCAATTAAGTTAATACACAACGTTACTACTTATGTGTACAGCAAAAGCGAAATTGCAATGCTCAAAATTTCTGAACTTTTTTCATTTTTTTGAACAAATAAGTATTCCCGAATAAAAATGTACTCACGGTTTATGTTAAAAAAAGGCAGAGGAAAATAAAGTTATAAGTCACTGTTTTATTTAATGCCTTTAAGGTAGTTCGATCCTAGTAAAATATTAGACAGATTTTTTTTATTTCTAGATATTTTGTAGATCTTAGTCCATTTGTTCAAAAAATAAAAGAAAATGATGTGTCCCCGATCATCTTTGTCTGTTATCAAGCTTGGAAAATCAGGAAAAATTCAGTATTTTTCAGCAATATTACAGAGAATATATAGGGAACTCTTCGAACATGCTTAATGTTAAGTTTGCATATGAAATAAATATCTGTTAGATTTTTTTTATCTTCTAATATTTTAGAGATATATACTTTAGCTATATGTTGAGCCGAAAAAATCTATATGTCACCGTTTGATTAAGGGAGATATTTTATATAGTTCACGAAATAGATAATATTTACGGGAAAAAGGAGTTAATTCGCATATAAGTATATGTCAATCTATTATGACGTAACAATGAAAAGACCAATAAAGGAATATTCCGGCTGGAAAATCAAGCCAATTCGCATCACAATCGTATTTGGCAAATGTGCCAATCGAAAGCGCCGTGTATCAGTGTCGATCTATCTTAAACGGACCTTGAAATTTACGCCTAAGGTGAATTTCAAACTGGATGTCAACCACAAACATTATATGTGTATCAATATTAAGAAAATTCAGCATTTTCGAAGAAACAAAAAGGAGCGGTACCACAATCATTCTCATACAACTTCTTACCCCATATCCAATTTAAATCAAGCAAAACGCGACATTGCAAATTCTGATGTAATTAGAGTGCCACTGAAAGTTCCATAGAAATCCAGTGTCCTCAATACGTTTAACAACATGTCTACCACGTTGTCATTAGTTTCAATATAATAAGATTAAAGTAAAGAGAAAAAGAGATCGAAGTTAATGTCTTTATAGTCTGCAACGCAAATGCAAGAACAGAAATAACTGAACAGTATATCAAACGTCTATATAAACACAAATAACTGAACAGTATACCAAACGTCTATATAAACAGAAATAATTGAACAGTATATCAAACGTCTATATAAACAGAAATAACTGAACAGTATACCAAACGTCTATATAAGCAGAAATAACTGAACAGTATACCAAACGTGTATATAAACAGAAATAACTGAACATTGTACCAAACTTTTATATAAAGAGAAATAACTGAACAGTATACCAAACGTCTATATAAACAGAAATAACTGAACAGTATACCAAACGTCTATATTTCAAATGCTTAGGAAATGAACATTCTCTCTTAAGGGCAGCAACCTGTCGTTAATATCTACCTTATTTTCGGAGTTTAATAAAGCAGCATGACACACGGATCCTTTAAAGTATATCTTTGGCAAAAGTTTTTGCCTGGTGTAGACATTTGCTATGGTGCAGTTATGTTTTATGGGGCCAAAAGAAGGGTAATTAAATTTTCAATGAATTCGAGTTTCTTCTTTGCTCGAGCTTTTTTTTTAATGTATCATATTTCATTGAAACTGAATAATGATATTTAAAGATCCAAATGTTAACATATGTTAGACATCGTTCAGAAATTATCTTTCTTATCTTTTTTGATCATTTATCGAATTCGGGAATTCGTGAAACATAGAGGATTGAAGTCTCTATATTTCGTTTACACGCATGAATGTGGTAGTTTTTTGGGGTTTTTTTTGTATACACTTGTAATATACTTTACTTAAACATTCTTTGGTGCTAGGCTAGAGGATCTGTTATATAAATTTAATAGATTGGGGACTAGTTGTCCCTATCATATCCAAGGGATAGATTTCCATTTTCAACATTTAACGAGAACAATTCAGCCATTATAGATTTGCTTTGAAACCCTTTCTAGCTATAATACTGCACTCAAAAAGCTGCGAAAAGTATAATGTTTTGACCATTCGATCAAATTAACTGAGTTTTACGAAACTGTATAGCTATTAGGAAAATGATGCTAAGATGTGCATATTAACACAGAATTCTGAATAATCCCTTTTCTTGGGTTTTTTCGGCATTAAACTTCGAAATTTAAACAACTAACCATTAAAACAATTCCTAACCATCACATTTTTTAACATGTCTCTCGCATAAAGCTCCTTTTTTATAGTAAGTGAGAACCGAACCGTCAATCAAAAGAACGAACAATCCATGGACAATGGCAACATTATAGCTTGTTATATGAAAAAGAAAGTAAAAGGAGAAAGGTCAAGGAGACAACATCCCATCTCCAGGTTAAAACGACCCCAAACAAATCATCTAGGAGTCACTGTACGGTAATCAACACAGTGAGGAACCTCACACCATATAACAAGCCCTAAATGGCCCACAAAAGGTAAACAAGTGAATAAATCAAAGGAAACAAACCACATCCAATAACCCGAATATCAAGAAACGAAAAGTTTATAAGAAAACAAGGACAAGCCAATGATAGTTCTGATGGGCTTTACTTTTAGATCACTAGAAGATACCCTCCAAATCGCAGGAAATTTTTAACAATTCTGATAGAGAAAGTTTATAACAGTAAGATTGTAATTGTTAGTATCAAAATGCATAATAAATCGAAAGGCTTCTTCCTCTATTAATACCGATAAAACTTTCACTCTAAGGATTAACTTTAAAACAATGTATACCTGAAATGTGCTATTCAATCGCTATCACAGAACAAGAGCTTCTGTAGATCAAAGTAATACTTAGGGAACACCTACTCAAGTAGAGGCAGATTATGTCAAACATTTTGCTAATACCGATAAAACTTCCACTCTAAGTATAAGTAATGCAGAATTAACTTTAAATACAATGTATACCTGAAATGTGCTATTCAATCTGTATCACAGAGCCAGAGCTTCTGTAGATCAAGGTAATACTTAGGGAACACCTACTCAAGTAGAGGCAAATTATGTCAAGCATTTTGCTTATACCGATAATCTTCCAATCCAAGTTCAAGTAATGCAGGATCAACTTGAAGTACCTGAAATTTGGACTCTTACATAAACTTCTCTTTGAGAACATAATCTTTGAAAACTTGAACCCCTGAAAGCTCTCAAATGGTTCAAGCTATACCAGATTTCTCACACACAACTGAAAACTTACTTCAACAAGAATGACATTAAAATTAATCTGTAGGATGACATTCCCCAGCACCAGGTTAAATCGAAGTGTGAATTTTTTTAGAAATGATTATTTTGTCTCGCTTTTTTTCAAATTTAAAACATTTTTCTCGGAAAAACAAAAAAATATTGCGTTATATCGTTTTTACGCAACCTTTATCTCGTTATTTCCAATTAAAAATGTTTTGTCCAAAAAAATTAAAAATTATTGCATTAAATTGCGATAATAAACTCGTTTGTATAAAAAGGAAGTGCCAAACAGCCAAGCAGATCAATGTTTTGGTCTGAGAAAACAGAAACGATGACAATATCCAGGAAAATATTAAACCCTGCAACCGACGGTATATATCAATTATACACTAATTAAGGAAGAAGAAACTCACCAATATCTGGGACTTATATTTCAAGATGACGGTTGTTTGGATAGTTATGTTAAATATATTATTATAGAGTTACTCTTCGTTTATGTTTCATGCGTAATTTAAAATTCAAATTATCTCGTAATCATTTACAAACCATATATTTTAGTTTTATTAGACCAGTACTAGAGTATGCTGATATTGTGTGGGGTAATATACATGTATCAATATATCTACAGGACAATTAAGAAAACATCCAAATTAAAGCTGCTCGAATCGTAAATGGTGGAACTAAATTGTGTTTTAAGTTGAGCCTTTATAAAGATACTGGGTTGGATTCGTTGTCCGATAGACGATACAAGCATAAGGTCATCAAATTTAATGAAATGTTCCATTGTCAGTCACCGGAGTACTTAGACAATCTTGTTCTTCAACAACTTTCCAAATCTATGATTATAAAACTACAACGGTATTCAATGTCCGAATTTAACTGTAGGTCTAGGTTCTATCAAAATTCATTTTTACCTTATGAAACACAGGAATGGAATTCATCACCCGATGATATAAGGGTTATCCATCCAAATATGCACTGAAAAGGTATTTAAACCAAAACTGAAATATTGGTTCTAGAAAAGGCCAAGTCCTTCATGCCAGACTCTAGTTGAACTGTAGTAGCCTTAATGAACACCTCTTTAGCAGGAATCTTATCCAGTCTAAACTTTGCATATGTGGACAAAGTGAAAGCAACTGGCATTATTCGTTACATTGTCCTCATTTTACCTAAATAAGATTACACATAATTAGTACATTACCTAGAACTATTTCTTTACAACCTTCTTATCGGGAAGTGAACTTCTCAGTGAACAACAAAATGAAAATGTATTTAAAACTGTACAAGCCTTTATTGTTGGCTCGGGTAGATTGGTATATAGATTTAACATTTCATAATGCAGTCTATTAAGCGATATTTAATGAGTCGGCAGTTGTGATTTAAAATTTGATTGCTGACCTGGCCAAGCCTACCTGACAGACCATAGTACAAACAATGTGCGTTTTGTAATGTATATGTTATCTTTTCAAGACACTATGTTCCAATGTCATTTTTCTACGGGGAGACGGATTAGTATTAATTTTCTAGTTTCCGAATCCCAACATCTTGTTTGTGTAATTAAGTTTACTTTGGAAGTACTTTTATTCGTGGACACCAATTTTCGTGGTTTTCATAAATATAACTATTTCGTGGGTTCTTAAATTCGTGGTTTTGGGTTCTGTGCATTACAACTCCAGGGAAACATGCATTTCGTTGGGAACTTAATTTCGTGGTTTAAGCGAACCACGTAATCCACGAAAATGGGAACCCCACAAACAATTGTACCTTCACAGTATTTGTATACTTCGTAAATAAGATATTGTTTAAATCAATTTTTTGGTCCCTACACTAATGTGTATCGGCAGCTTCGTAAATAGGTGTAACGAATGATATTCTTTTGAGTTGGTTTTATTTTATATGGTCTCAAGTCTGCCTCATCAAGGGCAATCATCGCGTTATGATGCAATAAGTTTTGATTTTCCAAGAAAAATTATTTTAATTCGAAATAATGTGATAAACATTGCGTACAAACAAGACAATCATCGCGTTATAACACAACAAGTTTTATTTTTCAGAGAAAAATATTTTTAATTAGAAATAAGGAGATAATTTTGTTTTTGTGAGATTTTTTTAATGAGAAAAAAAAAAATAAAATCTATTGACACTTTCCGGCTTTGATCATATCAAGGCAAAATCTGACACTTTTATATTCAGGTGGATAAGAACAACTATCCCCTTTAAACACTGTTAGCACAGAACACCAATTAATTTTCCTCAGGCTCCAATAGTAATAATTTGAGTTATTCCACTCATTTTGTTGGTACATGTCACACTCCGCAAAACATGCGGAATTGTCTGAATTGGCTGCCAATTTTTGGGTGGTATGTAAATACCAAAATAATCCTGAATGTGCATCTTCCACTAAGGTTGAAACTTTTCATACACACCTTTATTTTATTGGATTGAATATCTACATAAGTTTTTAGAAGGAAGTTTATCTTCCAAAACAGTCATTATTATTCCCCTCATTGCTGATTTTAGATTGGAGTTTAGCTCTCATGCAGTGTGGAGTCCGTAAAAAGATTCGCTGTTCCAAATATGTCAGCTATATATACATTATTGTGTACTTGTGCTTGAGAGAATTTCTAGTATTGATGCACTATCATCCTTTCAAATTTTGCATTTTTAATTTTTTGTAACGCCAAATTGTTATAGCCACATCGCGTGATTTTATAATACCAAGTTTTGACTCGGTGAGTGCCCTATGGTTGCTTAGATGTTGTTATTTTCTTCTATTTTGCCGCACAACGGACGACAGCGATGGTAAGAATACTTGACCATCTAATTTCATGTTGGCATATAAGGGTAAAAAAATCAATTGATGTACATGGCCCGACATCAAACAATGAATTCCACTCAAACCGATGCCAGGGGCCGTCTTAAACTTACTATGAGGTATTAGCAAGGCTCATTGTTGAAGGCTTCATTGTGACTTCAAGATAAATAACAACAAAATCGTTGTGCCATTGTTTTGTTTTACCATGTGTTTGTAGAGACTTTCTCTCATGTGCATATAATTGATATCATTTCATTGGTTATTTGTAGTGACATACATTACCCGACTTTTCAGTAATTACATGTCTAAAATTAAATCATAACCAGGAACGAGTTCATTCTGATCATTAATTTGAAAAGACTCAATGCTGATATTCAGATATAAGTTAACAGTGGATCTTTTTAGGCTACGGATTGGTTGCCTGAATTAAATGTATATCACTTCAGGTCAGTTACTGATCTGGGTTTAATACATCGGCAAACGAATACCGAAGCAAGAACGAAGAAAGGGGATATTCTAAAATCATATATCCAAAATCACGGCAATTCACAGCAACACGAATTGAGACAGTATGACAAAGACAAAACAAATAAACATAGAAGAACACGAACGTCACAAAACTAAAGCACTAACAGTGTGAACCCCTATAAAAAATGAGGTATCATCAGGTGCTAAATAAAGACATGTCAGCACGTTATAACACATGATACATAATAAATATGCAACTTGCATAATTAGATTACAACTTAGCCTTTTCGAGGGTTTCTTGATAATGGGGGTTTGTTATTGATTACGTGATTACCTGATGTATTTTTCAATGTATATTTGCTTCCCCGACCCCCTTTTGTGAAATTTTTGGAAATTACCTCATTTTTAGTATATAAAAAAATACCGAAGTTACTGTTAATTTATTTTCTGCATATGCGCATTTCGACAATTTATGTCTCATCAGTGCAGATCAAACCAAAACATTTGGAAGTCCATTAATCGAAAAACATGTTAAAGCTGATAGAGAACAAATAACCAAAGGATCAAAATAGAAAAGCCAAAATTCAGCAAAGGACAGAGCTATGCATAAGGGAGATACTCCTTAGTTTTAAACAAAATTTTGTAAACTTTAGATATTGCAAGTTTCAATACAATCGGTTTAATTATTGAAAAAATCTGCAAAAATATTCAAGATTACTAATGTACAAATGTACATGACACAAAAGCTTTCCCACATGAGCAACTTCATTATACATCTTCTTCACGACGTCCTCTCAATTTTCCATGAAATAGCAAAATACCGAGGTTATTTTGATTTGACTGACGAAACGCGAATATGATGACATAAAAGCTGATTTGCTTCGAATTAGCTTTTCTTTAAATGCCATAATGTAGTCTTAGCTAAAGTATTTAAAACGCATTTTAATTTTTAACGAAAGTAGTCGTGGCGTTTGTCATGACACGATGTAATTCTGGTAATATTTTTTAATGTCACGCGAGTTAAGAATTTCTCAAAGGTTGCAACTAAAAAGTTTATTGAAGGTGTTTGCAATTAATAATCACATATTATCGCTGGACGACTAATCGTGTTTGTTGCTGCTTATCAGTTTTCGCTTGAGGACTCCTCATGTGTTTTGGTGGTTGTTGTTTATGTGTTTTAGTGGTTGTTGTTTACAAAATGGTACGAAATCAAAACTGCTGTCGTAAGCACCAAAATCGTTTAATATGTTCTAAAAATATTTATCACATTTCAATAATAGAATAAATCATATTAAGTACAAATATATATCAATAAAATAAAGTAATTTCTATACAATTACTCACGAGTTAAACATTTTAACGACAGGTGGAGTTGCGTGGAAGATTCAATGTCATCAGGTTCATAGCACATTAAGAACTTCTTGTTATTTTCCTATCAGCTGTTTGAAATAATTTCTTAGTTAGCCTTCCAAATATATGATTTCTGTCTTTACCGATGTAAGATAAGTTGCCGAAGTGATTATTTATAGAGCTCAGATATACTGTAAGTTCGGAATTTAGTTGTTTTATTACCTTTTGACCTATGCCTCTGTTGCTCAACTGTTATTCCCCGAAGGCATGACTATCCAAGTAAACCAATGCTTCGATTATATCTCATTTGTACACTTTGTTTATAACTATTTTCTAAGTTTATGTAAATTCTAAAACCTAAGGTTTAACTCCCTCCATCGTAGTTTTTTATTTAGTTTTTTTTTGTATTACTGGTTATTTGGATTTCGTTTGGTTTTTTGCATTTTAAATATTTATTGAAAGTTGTGGACTTCCAATGTTTAGGTCCTAGTGCTGCTGACGAGGAAATAATTTCCGAAATGGTCATACAGCTCATTAAAATTAATTTGCAGTTGGAGTTAACATATGTGTTATTGTCTCATGTTCATTTACTCCATATTCTTTCGTAAAATATTCGATGTCCGAAAAAAATATTTGAAAAGATCCAGTCTCTATAGTTCTTAAAATTTTATAAATCCCTGATGAAAAATCTATCCTTAGTTGTTCTAAGCGTAATTTTTATTTTATCTTTATTATTAGTACTCTTTCAGTCCTTGCAATTGCTTTGAAAGTTTATCTTACTAAATATTTGATCTTTGCCTGCACTGATGAGACACAAGTTGTCGAGATGGCCGCCTTCGGAACCAAAATTAACTGCAATTTTGGAATTCTGCTTTATTTCTGCCATTATTCTTCTTGGACCTTTATTTAGTTCGCAACACATCCAATAAACAATATACCTAAACATTGAATTTCGACATTGTACAAAGATACATGTAACAGTTACTATATCTCATACGAAATTATTTAGATATAAATATAACGTCAAGGCCAAGAAGACGTAGCTGATCAAACAGTTCAATGGTTTTACAAAATATAAAACTGTCACTCTAAAATACAATCCTTCATTAAACAAAATTACTAATTATATATTAATGTTTGTCGACAAAATAAGTATTAAATAGATTTATGGATTAATATCTGCATTTAACTAGGTCTCGAATATAGATAACAAAAATGCACTTGTTATAATAGTTAGTTGATCTATTCAAAATCCAAACACAAAAGTAGATAACAAAAATCATATTTACGCTGTCAAAGCAAAGCAACATGATACAGCAACATTCAAATCGCCCAACTACTTAAAATAAGGCTGAAAATTACATTTTACAGAAAAAGATGATGAAACAAATCTTCTCTGTGTATTTTGAATGGAAAGGATAGAGGAGCACAAGGATGTTTCTATCAAATTGTTTCATCCAACATTTGATGACTGAGGTATCAATTTGTTTTACCTTTTTTTAACTACAGTGACATTCAAAATGAAGGAAATCGGACATGAAACCCCCAACCCCCCTTTTTTTTTAACGGGACTTAAAATTGACAATTTGAAATGAAATTCTAATCAGGAAAGAACATTTTGACGAAAGAAGAACAGACGTTGGTTTAGTGACAATTTAGACTAAAATAGGATATAGAGTCGTGGAAAAACAAGTGTTTCCTTTAATTTGATTATGAAACTTTTTTTTCATAAGTTGCTTCGAATTAAAAAAAAGAATCGAGAAAATCTTTTTAGTAGTTCCATATGTATTCAAGAAAAAACAAGACATCTTAGGTCATTAAGAGACTTTAACGAGCAAAATATAAAAAAAATATGCAACAAAATCTCCAGGTGATATACGGTTTGATTTCAATGTAACCATGTATGAAATTCCAATAAATTGTTCACTTTATTGTTATTATTATGAGGGAACAAAGGGAAGGACAACTTAACTGATTCCTGGGCTTTCCAAATACTGTATACATTTTTGTATCCATTAGATTTTTTTCGAAATTTCGTAGGATGGCAGTGTGGACAATTTTATTTTGCACTTGTGTGTCCGAGCTATAGAAAAAAATATCAACATAATACTAATTATTATATATATATATATATATATATATATATATATATATATATATATATATATTTCAAATGAATGTAATCGCTTACAAGATTGTGACTTTCAAATTTGCAGCAAGCTTTAAGCCAACCAGTGCTGAAAATATGTTAATTAAATACAAAGTACATTTTTGATACAGATAAACAGTGCCGCCATCAGGGTAAATCTGTAAAAAAGAAAATAAGGCAAATTAAACTCATTCATTTAGTGATCAAAGCATAAAGCAATATGATGACAAAATGTAGAAGTTATGTCAGAACTAAGCAAAAGGTACAACTAAAGCGCGAATGGAATACAGTTAAAACAAATAATCTTGTACCAAAGTCCGATTGTCCCGAGTTCCTATCGTTGTTTACATTTGTCATTTGTATTCCATTTGTTGTTTGTTACTTTTGTACAGTTCATTGGAACATTGTGGCATGTGACTGTGCTTTTCGACCGTTGTAGGTGCTTCCAGTTACCCTTTTTATTCTATTTTGTGTAAGGTCGGCACTTTTTTTTCTAAATTAAGAGGCTCTCAAGAGCCTGCTTTGCTCATCTGGACTATAGCTGACAGATATATGAAAGGCATTCTAACCGTGTCCGATGATAAGTTATTTTACCTGCTGGTAGCTACCTTGGATTGGATGCACACCTGCCAGACACAAACGTTGAATGTGATCAAATTTTATTCCAAGTGGTTTTAACGTTTCAGAAAAAGGGTCTAATGTTAAACTAAGTTTCCTGTTGGTGACTGTTGCAGGATCTTTGAATGTGTATTCAATAAAGTCCAATACTAAACTGTTCCCCAGTAGTGGCCATGTTGGATGAGGTACGGATCTGCCGTATATTTTTTTTTTGGTAGGGACAATCTAAGGGCAATTGCGAGAAAATTTTGTTATAAATGGACTAATATTTTCAGAGAAGATGTTGGAAGATGTTTTTATGTATTTTACATTAAATCCAATGTTAAACTACTGATCTGTTTCCCACTGGAGGCCTTCTCGGATGAGGTACGGACCTGCCAGAAAATTTTTGGAAGGGACAATTGAAGGACCATAATGACCATGTTTGGTTGTAATTGGACTTACAGTTTCTGAGAAGATCTTTGAATGTGATTTCCACAGGGTTCAATGTTAATCTATGTTCCCGTTGGTTGCCATCTTGTATGAGGTACGAACCTGCCGGATAACTTTTCTGGGAGGGAACATTTAAGGTGTATTGCGACAAACTTTGGTTGTAATTAGACAAATAGTTTCTATTTTGTTATTTGTCACAAATGAGAATGGATATTTTCTGGTAAATTTATGTCAACGCGACTTTGTCCTCACAGGTTTTGCCTCGATTGATTCATTGACATCATATACGGAGCAGAACATGTAAAACCTTTCGGATAGAGTGATTTCACTCTAGGTTTTTATTTGTGTTCACAGTATGAGTGCTTTAGTTAGCAATCTTATGTTTCAGATGTTTGTTTCTATGTAAATGTCGTTTTTTTTTCTTCAAGTGTACTCATTTTTGTCACATCTCCGGAACTCAATGTATACCTTTTTCCTTCGGTATTCACTGCTGTTATGTTAACTCCAAGTTCAATAATAACACATCTACTTGTTTGGGCTGTTGCTGTCATCCTACAGTGGTTTTCATATTGTAAGTTATACTGTTATCCCTATTTTTACTCAACCATGTCGAATAGATAGAGTTAGAACTCATTTTTTTTTCTACATAAACAAGAAGGGCAATATATCGATATTTTTTCATATATATATTTCAATCATTAGACTAAGTGATAAATTCATTTTCAAAAATAGCATAGAAAAAATACATTATCGGAAATTGTAGGTGTTGACTGTTATCCTGTATTTTACGAAAGGATATGGGGTAAATGAACATGAGACCATAACACATATGCTACATCAAACTGCAATAATTTTAATGAGCTGTATGTTTGTGTTTGTAAATGTAGTTTCTAAAGGATTTGTTTGAGGTCAGTAATCCAATACATGATCACACACTGAAGTTTGAGTTATCAATCCAATACATGATCACACACTGAAGTTTGAGTTATCTTGATCAGTAAAGAAGTCTCTTTTACTTTTTAAAAATCTTAATAACTTTCAAAATTCACTTAGCTGTCAAAATACGGTTACCTAGGCACAGTTGAATGTAATCCTGTATTTTACGAAAGGATATGGGGTAAATGAACATGAGACCATAACACATATGCTACATCAAACTGCAATAATTTTAATGAGTTGTATGTTTGTGTTTGTAAATGTAGTTTCTAAAGGATTTGTTTGAGGTCAGTAATCCATTACATGATCACACACTGAAATTTGAGTTATCTTGATCAGTAAAGAAGTCTCTTTTACTTTTTAAAAATCTTAATAACTTTCAAAATTCACTTAGCTGTCAAAATACTGTTACCTAGGCACAGTTGAATGTTTCTCGTAAATACATTTTGTAGGAGGACAAATATTTATTTGCTTTGTTTAACCTTCCGACAGGTAATAACTCTTTATAAATAACGTACATAATAATAGTTAAAAGGAAATTAACACAGAAATAACTACTATGTGTATCGATATTATAGTAATATAATGTATTTAACTGATATAACAGGGATATGTTAAAAATACTCCTTAAAAAGTTAGACCAGGCCGTCGAGATGAAAAGCTTTTCGAGTTATGCATCTTCCATGTCGCCTTTTTGATGAAAACAAATCAGTTGGTCGAAAACTAAATTGACAAATTAATAACAACAGTAAAAGCATTGTTAAATTGCTTTGTTTTAAAATTTATTTGTAGAGACTTTGTCTCATGTGCATTTACTCCATATACATTTGTACCTCCATTGCTTATCACAAAATCAACTTTCCACACATGTTTGAAAAACCAATTACCAGTAAGTGTTCTAAAATCCTCATGAAAATTTTAGAAAATGATATGAAAAGAAGTTAATGATTAGTTGATTGTTCCAAATTTGTCATTTTTTTTTATTTTCAAAGTAGAAATAAACACCATGAACTGTAAAACCATAAAATTTCAAGCTAATAGAGTTGATTTTAATTTATTTCGGTTAATGGGTTTTCATTAATGTTTTATAGGTTATTTGTTCTCTTCCAGATTTTTACAAATTTTTGAACCATGGTTTTCCAAATGTTTTGATGATATCTGCAATAGGGAGACATAAATTGTCGAAATGGCCATATGTAGACACTAAATTCACATTACCCTCAGCATTTCTTTAATTCAACGTTGTGTAACAAAAGTTTAATCTGAGTGGTATTTTCCAAAAATGTGTGTCTTAATGCCCTTGTTGGTGGACCAGAGATCCCCGATTTTATTCACCAGTCTACTAGTCAGACTTGTCTGACGCGAAAAAATTGCCATGCTTTTTATAGATATTTTTATCAAAATTCTAGCCACTTAAAACTACTGAGGCTTTATTCTGTGTAAAGCACTCGGTGGATGTCTTTGGTACTAGATTTTGCCTCTTTGACAATGAGAAATGAAAAGATGCCTCGATATATAAAATTATCTCCATTTTTACTATATACAACTTAGTGCAGGGAGATAATCGGCAAATGGGTTTTCATGGTCGAACCTCTGAGACAAAAAAAAACAACAACTTTTTATTCGCTTCATACCCATCCAATATATTTGGCATCATATGAGGACAGGACTGTATAATTTCATAGAAAAAAGAACATCACAATCCGAAAATAAATTAAAAGTCAATTGTTTGCACTATATGTAATACATGTACAACTCATCTCAATTTGACAAAAATATTGATGTGTAAAGTAAGTGAGAACCGAACCGTCAATCAAAAGAACGAACAATCCATGGACAATGGCAACATTGGACACACTAAGAAACAAGGACACCACTTAAGTACGGGACAAAAAAGAAAAATGAAGACACACATACAGATGAACAACACGGACCCAATAAAAACCATGGGTGATATCAGGTGTACCGTTAGAGTAAGCATCTCCTGTTTCTGTTGAGACACCCGCCGTGTTGAACATGTCAAATCCGGTAGTTAAGTCGAATCCGATAGAGGAAAAACAAACTTTAGTTGCAGAGGGAAATATCTGTTGTCATCTGGGAAACAGATATCCAACAGCGATCCACAAGATGGTGATGTTAACCGTAAAACGTCTGTAGTGATGACTTTAAGTTTTTGGTAACGTACCCTTGCTTAAGTAGTCTATTTGTTAGCAACCTAGCTCTATCAAGGAAGTCACTGTAACGACCACAAGCCCTTGAGTAGCGAATGAGTTGTGAGATGTAAACTCCATATGCTGGTGCTTTTAAAATGTTGCTACAAAGAAAAGGGAAGTTGACTATTGGAAAAGTGAAGTCATCGCGTTGGTCATAAAGGCTAGTTTGTAATGTACCTCTGTTGTCAATTTCAAGATGAAGGTCAAGGAACGAAGCCAATGTGGAAGTATCTGTATTATCCCTAATTTCAAGCTTTTTTTTAATAAATAAGATGAAGAAAATCACCAAAGCGAGGGTTGTTTAGTGATAAAATGTCATCTATATAACGGAAGCTGAAATTAATGGACTGGGTCAGTTTTTATTTTGTCTTTATTTTGAAGAAGCCCTTCAGTGAATTCAGCCTAATAAGAATGGAGAAACAGATCAAAGAATGGAGAAACAGATCGGCTAAAAGAGGTGCACAGTTTATGCCTATTGGAATTCTAATGGTCTGTTGAAAAACAAGGTCTTTTAAATTTGGTCTTTGAGGCAAAAATGAAACTTGACGTCTTGTTGCTTTTCATTAAAATCCTATTGGTAAATTGTTTTCCATCAGCTTTTTCACATGACTTCCATATGTTTTGATTTGATCTGCGTTGTAGAATCATAGGCTGCAAAAATGGCCATCTTCAGTAATTTCGGTATTACACTTATGTTATTTAAGCATGAAACACTTTTTCGGAACTATTGTTTATACCGGTACAATTAAACATACCTAGGAAAAATCAATATAGTAGCATTACCATCGAGACGATCAACATTTATCCAATTGTTTCCACTATGCACATGATTATCACTCCCAATCTTGTTATTTACCCAGCCTCTACTGTGTATCCAGCCTTTTCCACTATCCGCACTATTATTCGTCCGCACATTATGACTGCCAAGGCTTCCATTGCCCCAGTTTTGAGAATTACGCCATCCGTTTCCATGATTTCCACTGTTGTTACTACCGACGTCGCCATTAGTCCAGCTACCATTATTCCACCAGTTATTGCCACTGCTATCATTCTTGTTACTGCCTACATTTCCATCCCACCAGTTCCCAGTATTATGCCAGCCATTCCCACTGTTGCCATGGTTATTGCTTCCAATATCCCCCTGTCCGCGTCCGGTATTTGTCCATCCATTCCCGCTATTACCATTGTTTCCACTACCTATATCTCTTTTGCGGATTTTCATACTACAAGTCAAAATATTGAAAGGATCAATGAAGCTTTGAATGAGATGTGGAAGAATGTCGTTCAATGATATAATATTGTCATTGATGAGCTCTATAATGTTCTCATACCTCAATTTTTATTTTATTTTCTTGATGAGACTGGCCATTTATGATTTTGTTGCTTGGTATTTTGCTTAATATGGTAAATTTTGATTATGGTCAGTTTCTACTATCTTATATTATTTAGCATGGGAAACATTTTTAAAAATGGAGACTTGTTTTACTTATCTTTTTGATCGATTGTCACATTGTTATCTGGTCTTCTAGTTTATTATTGTAATCAATTTATGTAGGTTACCCACATTTTGTTGACACCTACGATATTCAGAGGACTAAAAGTTTAATACAAAATCCAGAACTTTTGTTAAAAACATTTTGATTTTTATAAAAAATGTAACGGAATGATATATCTGAAAGAGGGGTGATAACAGTTAAAACGACCATTAAACCAACGGAGTGAAAAAAATAATAAAAAAGTAACTAGACAACATTCAAATTTCCAATGTCAAAATTCTAAAAAAAAATACAAATGTATGTGACAATATAGTTAGGAACGAAACCCACAACAATAGCCCTTAAGTCTTAATGCATTACGTTATATCTTTTGCTGCGTCTGTGTAGTCAGGTCTGCTTCTTAATGTCCTTCTACCAAAGGCTGTACCTAATCAACAAAAATATTGCATCAAAAAGACAATTCTCCCTTTTTATATCCGTTGAAAAATTATCATACCTTGGGACATAGTTTAAGGACTATTTGGACGGAAAATAGTCCACTTGATGACCGAAACATCCGTGCTTTTTCAATTTGAAATTTTCATAATGCATAAATTTTGCCCAGAAATTATGTTATTTTCACAAGCAGTTTTGAAGATTGAAACAACTGACAAGTGAATAAACTAGTAGTATATATTAACACAATTCAGAGTGTCACAAACCACACTTACGAGCCCTTTTTGGTCTGCAAGATTTTATCAGACATCACATAATCCCATTGGTATTTTTATTTTTCTCCAGAGTTCCTTTCTTTTCAGCAATCTCATAGAAGTATTTACCGGAAATAGATCAAAAAGCAATTTCCCAGTGTCCATCGACAATAAAAAATATTAAACTATTTCATTTGGACATGGCGAAACAACGGCAGTAGAATACCGAAGGAACAAAGGAGTGAAATTTTACAAAAAATCGAAGTCCAAAGACACGGCACGGCCAAAACGAGAACACAGAAAACAATGACGTTAGACACAACTAGAGGCTCTCAGGAGCCTGTATCGCAAACCTGGCTTTCAGATGCCACAATCATGGTAACATTGTAAGTTATACACTGTTGATCTTCAGTCTCAAACTTAAGTACCTCGAACACCACCAATATCTTGAACAGTATTTAATGTCTGATCATGTTTTACTACATTTCATTGTTGGGCTTTTTTTGACAAAAAACGTTCTTGCTAAGGACCACTTTTGTCACCAGTTTTGAAATCGAGACGTCATTTTGTAATGGCGGTCATCAAACAATTTTCAACATCAGTTTTGAAGTCGCAACATCAATATCTATTTGGACAAAAAAAATTCATTGAAATAGGACAATGTTTAAATTTCCCGCCTGTTTTGGTGGCCATTTTGAAAATGGCAGTCAACAAATAATTCGTAACATTGGTTTTAAAGTTGCGACATCAATACCTATTTAGAAACCGAATTTCACTGAAATCAGACAATTTTGAATTTTCCCGCCTTTTTTAGCGGCCATTTTGAAAATGGCGGTCAACGAACAATTCTTAAAATCAGTTTTGAAGTCGCAACATCAATACCTATTTGGAAACCAAATTTTATTGAAATCGGACAATGTTGAATTTTACCGCCTTTTTGGTGGCCTTTTTTAAAATGGCGGTCAACGAACAATTTTTAACATCAGTTTTGAAGATGCAACATCAAAACCTATTTGGAAACCAAATTGCATTATCATCGGACAATGTTGAATTTTCCCGCCTTTTGTGGCGGCCATTTTAAAATGGCGGTCAACGAACAATTTTCAACACAGGTTTTGAAGTCGCAATATCAATATCTATTTGGAAACCAAATTTCATTGAAATCGGACAATGTTGAATTTTCCCGCCTTTTTTGGCAGCCCTTTTGAAAATGGGAGTCAATGTAGAATTTCAACACCAGTTTTGAAGTCGCCACAACATGGCAAACATTTTATCTATTTACACTTAACCTTCATCTTCTATAGTTTTGGAAATAACAGACGAAAAATACGAAAATTAAAAAATTCGGTGAAAAAAAGGGCAATAACTCCTACAAGGGTTTATGGATTTTCTTAAAAATTTCAGGGTGGGTAGATCTTGATATGCTGAACATTTTTGCAATTTACAATTTGCTAAAATTTTGAAAATTTTACGGAAAAAGTGCTATAACTCCAAGATGAGTTTCCAGATTTTCTCCAAAATTTACACAGCTGGTAGATCTCATCATGCTGATCATTTTTACCCCATGTCGGATTTTTGATATCTGTAATGGTTTTCGAGTAATTTGCAAAAAACAGCAATTTACCCCTATGTTCTTTTTTTAGTAACAGCAGCCATGTTGTTTGGTCTACGACATAAAAATCACAAACTTGAAAGTGCATACCCTGGTGATGATTCAGGCCAAGTTTGGTAAGTATTGGCCCAGTAGTTTCAGAGGAGAAGATTATTGAATAAAAGTTAACGGACGGACGACGGACGCCGAGTGATGGCAAAAGCTCACATGGCCTTTTGCCAGGTGAGCTAAAAACACTGACGTTAGACAGGTACAAAGCACAGAAACAGAAATAACATAATTAAAAACAAAGGCACTCACAGTGTGAACTCCAATAAAACTGAGAGTGACATCAGGTGCTTCGGAAGGGTAAGCATGTCCTGCTCTGTTATCAGCACCCATCACACTATGAGTGATTCAACCCGGGAAAATGTCAAAGTCGGTAGTCAAATCCGGGAAGACGTGAATCTAGCTGAACATGTCCATTTTCATTTGGGATACTGACACGTCATATCTTTCAATGATGTTATGGTGACGGCCATAGAATTTCTTGAGGGATGAAATTAACATAGGATGAACAAATCCCTGACTAAGCAGCTTTTGGGAAGCGTCCTTGTACCGGTATATTCTTTAGAGTATGTGTCACCAATACCGTTAAATTTTGGCTCCTCAAAGTGCTGTCAATTAAACAACTTTGTAATATTCTTCCAATTATTATGGTTGTCATATAGGATTCATCCATATGCACCTTGTTACTGGTTGTTCGAACAAGAGAAAATTTATTGCCCCTTCAAACAAAATATTTGTCTCCGCTAATTTTTCTTAATTGCTGTGTCTTGG